>JASDQU010372525.1:178445-188785 GCA_032191745.1 Picea mariana
TGGTCGCACGTAACATTGAGTGTTACAAATGTCATAACTATGGACACATAGCCAGTGATTGTAGAAGCATGATCGATACTTCCATGAAAGAGAATACCGATATCAAATATAAGAAAGTATGGATAAGAAAACAGGAAGAACATGTGAACAAAGACCAAGTACCAGATATCGCAATATTGGCAATAAAACGAGATGAAGAAAATTCTACAAAGAAAAGGAAAGATGTCAGATACATAAAGGTTTGGAAATAACTGAAAGAAATGAAGGACAGGTAAATAAGGAACAGGTTCAAGAGATTGCACTTTTAAGCATTGTAGTGAAAGATGAATCCATAGATAGAAAGAAACAAGTTAGAGCTCAGAGAAATAATGAATCTACGAATGAATATGATGATGAATCTACCAATGAAGATGATGATGAATACACATCAGAGCAGGAATTGTTCTGATCCATCCGGCTTAGATACTCCCAAGTAATATGAATATTAGATAGGGGGAGTCTATGCGACAGCTGTGACAAACCAAAGAACCATCCTTGGAGTAGCTTGCAGAGTTTGAGAAGACATTCAAATAAATCAGTTAGCAGAAGTACAATTTGATAGATTAATCAAGACTTCATGATAGTATAGTGATAAATGGGTCAGCATTATGGACAATTGCATAAGTAGAGTCTTGGACAGTATGGACAGAGATGGATTTGTAAGAACACTTAGCAGGTTTGGATAGATATATGATAGTGGATGACATAATGGATTCATAGATTGGTTCAGAGAGTGATTCAAAGAAAAATGAACATTATCATAATGGATGATAATTACACAGGAAATGGCTCGAATAATACTAATGGATTCCAAATTGACAGACATTTTTTGGATACATGTAGTGCATACATTAGTTCACATTCAAAACAGAGTAATACTCAGAAACAACAATGAAAAAACTCCCTACAAACTATGGAAAGGAAGCGCAGACAAAAACCTCTACATCAAGGTAACTCAAGGTAATATTTTATTAATTGAAATTTATGTTGATGATATTGTTTTGGAAGTAATAATGACAAGTTAAGCCATAAATTTGCAAAGGATATGCAGAATGAATTGGAAATTTCATTACTTGGAGGACTATCCTTCTTTTTGGGTCGTCATATATGTCAAAGAAACCAAGAAATTTTTATTTCTCAAACTAAGTATATCAAAGAAATGCTAAAGAGGTTCAGAATGGAAGATTGCAAACCAGTTACCGCTCCTATGAAAACCAGTTGCAAGTTGAGATATCCTTGGTTTATGAGGTAACCAAGGATATCTAAGCCCAATTTTTGAGGGAAGGTGAACAAAAGAAGGCTGAAATGCAAGGAAGGATAAATTCTTTTGATGGTGCTTTCTAACGTATGTTATTTACAGGTCATCTCACCATTTTCGCTATAACTTTTTTTCTATAATGATTCAGACCATGAAATTGGTATGTAATTAAGAAAACATACCCAAGTATATGTGAAAAACCAATTCATATTCTGGGTCATTGTATTTTAGGAGTTACACTCCATGGAAAATAGGGTTTGTGGCTAGTCCTGAAACTAGTAAAATACAGGTGTTTCGGGTAAAAAAGTCATAACTTCTTCATAACAGATCCAAATTCAGTGAGAAAAACTGTGTTGGTTATGGTACATTATGTGGTATGTTGTGTAACAGTTTTAGATCAATTCAACGAATATTTCATGTGGGGCACGCTCTATAAGGTCGCTCTCTACAATAATCCAGAATTCAACAAGGTATGCCATTTTTTCTATAACTCATTTTCTGAGAGGTTCCAAGTAGTGCCACCTAGAGGAATTGCATAAAACACACTTAATAACATTGTGTATTAGTTTCCTATATTTATACATTATAGGTTCAAAGTTATGATTACTTCAAGTTAGGGTTGTTGACTAATCCAAAACTAGGCATGTGAGACTAAAGAAAAGTTTTATGAAAATGATAGTCTCTTGTTGTTAAAGTTAAGGAAGGTTTACAGGAATGTGATCATATAAACTAGGTCTATTACAAAGCTACAAATCAGATTTGGATGATGAAATTGATGAGGGCTTTTGGTTGAGGTACATTTTTAGTACATGGTTAATACAAGTAGTTGATGAGTTTGCACATACATGAGGTGTATAGTTGATGATGTTGGTACATAATGATGAGTCATAGTTGATGAGTAGTTGATACATGATTGGTACATACTTGGTACATGGTTGGAGGCACTTGTTAGTAGTATTGTTAACACATGGTTTATGGATGATGTAGCATACTTGTATTATCAGAAGCACATATTGATCTTGGTGATGATTATGAGTTGTTGTGTTATACTTGGTTGATGCACATCTTTGAGAGTTGTCTTAGTGATTGATATTGGTGAGTAGATCTAATTTGGTTGATAAAATTGATGAGACAAGTTGTTCTGATAGGTTGTTTGGACAAGTTGTTGTGACAGTTTATTTGTACAGGTTTGGTGCATGGTTGATGCACTTGTTCATGGTATAGGTTGGTTCATGGTTTATGCACTTGTTTATGGTACAAGTTGATTACAAGTTGAGGTACAGGTTGATGCATGGTTGATGCATGGTATAGGTTGTTTGGTACAAGTTGATTGGTACAGGTTTATAGTGGTATATATCACTGTGATAGTGTGACAGTGGTTCCATCATTCTACTTATACTTTAGGTCAGTTGGATGGGGCAAGGATAGGTGGTTGTAGCCACCTTCTAGTTGTAGCTAGAGAACATAGGGGGTTGTAGCCTCCTTCTGGTTGTAGCCAAAGAATTGGTGAGTTGGAGCTTCCCTCAGGTTGTAGCCTGAGAAACTAGGGGGTTGGAGCCTCCTTCCAGTTGCAGCTGGAAAACAAAGGAAGTTGGTCCTTCCAATGAATGTAATTCTTCAATACATATAAGAAAAAGCGTTATGTGGTTTTCTCTCGCTTTGGGTTTCCACGTAAAACACTGGTGTACTGTGTATGTGTATGATTGTTCATTTGTTCATTGTTTATTTAATATGCAGTTATTGGATGGTAATTCTACATTGATATAACACTTGGATTATATGGCTAAAAAGGATTAAATTTCTCTATTATTGATGCACCCCCCCTCTCAAATCCAACAGTACCTTGAAAGGGGAAGTACCTCCAAAGTGGTTGATTGATGAAGACATGTATGTTGTTGTCGACAGTCGTCGAATGATTTGGGAAAAATTATCCATCATTTTTTCTCTCTTTCACAGGATGGATTCCTCGAGCAACGAATTAATAGAATATTTTGTTCCTGCGTCTCTCTTTACTTCCAAAAGAAACTATATCAAGACCCAACTCTCTATAACATGACCTCGTCGAAGACATGCACTAAGAAATGACAAGGAGTAGC
Organism: Picea mariana; assembly: GCA_032191745.1. Classification (NCBI taxonomy): domain Eukaryota; kingdom Viridiplantae; phylum Streptophyta; class Pinopsida; order Pinales; family Pinaceae; genus Picea; species Picea mariana. The sequence continues at coordinate 181,839 of JASDQU010372525.1, forward strand.
CTAGTTTGATATCATTGATTCGGATTATTTTGAGAAAAAATGAAGGAAGAAAAATAATAAGTAAATACACAGATATATTTAAAGAAACACATATATATAGTAATGAAAATTGTTTATTAATGAAAGAAATGTACAAAAACTATAAAAATACATACTAAATGAACTCACTAGAATGGTGGCAACTAATCTTTGAGAAGAGATCCGACATCTATGCTCATTCGCAAGAAGATGATGTTTTCAATGAGGATCCAAAGGAATTTTTAAACATAAATAAAATACAAAACCCTAACCTGGGAACATGAAACGCTAAAAGGTTCTCGGTCCCCGATGAAGGTAGTTGATACGTCAACTTCCTAAGGGCATAACTTTTTCATACGATCTGTGTTTGGGGCACACGATAGCTTGTTGGAAAGGTATATACAAGAAGAAAACATTTAGATTGGGCCTAGACTAAATGCTTTAGATATTTCTTGGGTCCCCAAATGTATAAAAAACGTCATTTAGGGCCTCAAAACGACCCTAGAAGTTTGGGACCTAAAAAACTGTAGAAAAAATGCCAAGGTTGAAAACCATGTTCTAGGCCAATGGAATAGGTGGATGGCCAACAATATCCATTTGAATCACCATGAATTAGAATCACATGAAGAAACAAGAAGATCAAGGTCGTTCTGAATATCAATTTATTGAAGGGGACCAAGTGTTTCTTCATCTGCAACCTTATAACCAAACTTCACTCAAAGTTGAAAATTGTCTTAAACTCTCTCCCAAATTTTATGGTCCTTATACAATTCTCAAGAGAGTGGGGTCTGTGGCCTATTAGTTATCTCTGCTAATTCATTCTAATCTCCATCATGTTTTTCATGTCTCGTGCTTAAAGAAAGTGATTAGCACTAAGTTCCAAACTCAAATCATTCTCCCTGAGTTGGATGAAGAAGGTTCCATTTGGTTGCAACCAAAAGTCATCTTGGACCAGCGCAAGCATCGTCTCCATCAATGCACCATCAAGGAAGTGTTAGTTTAGTGGAAAGATACAACTTTGGAAAATTCCACCTAGGAGCCGACCACCATTCTACAACAATTTCTTCATCTAAAGCCTTGAGTAAATGGTTGTTCTTCAAGGGGGAGGGAATATTAGGTACCTAATATCCCTAACCCCTCGTGTAGGTAGAATAATATATTTTCCATGTAATAAAGGTCGAAATTAGTTAATAAGTCCTATTTAATAAATGTGAACAAGTCATTGTAAGAAAACCTAATAGAAGCTTTTGCTTCTATAAAGATCTTCCTCTAGAATATTCTTTAAAATATAGAATTAGTATAAATAAGAGTAGGAGGCATGAGAGATCTTTGTCTTGAGAATTTTTGTAATAGAGCTCTTCTTTGTTGGAGGTTTCCCCCTCGAAGAGGCAAGTGAACATTTCTTTCTTTCAATAAAGGTATTATTTATGGTATTTCTCTTCTCAATATTTTGTTGTTCCATTAATATCTACTGAATATTATTGTTTCTGCATATTATATTACATCTGGTATCTTACATTTTCTAGTTCAAGAATCAACTTCCCTTCTTCATCTAATTCTGGAAGTTCTATTTTCACTAGCATGGTTTGTCCCAAAACATTGTTTAGGAAAGTGTTGATGGCTTGAAATTTTTTTCCAGCAACAACAAGGGAGGATTTCCCAATGACAAGTCCCAATTAGACTCACTCTCATTTGGGGTAGTGATCTCCATCGGTATGTGGAACCGGTTGCCACCTAAAGAATGAAATCGATTTAATATCGATCAAATCAACCTCATATGTATTAAAATATCTAAATACCTAACTAACTATATTTCCTAAGCTAACTATACTAGTATTAGTCGATACTAAATCTAACTATTATATCCTATATAGCTAGGAGCGTGTTTTTTAAAATAGGATACGAGATCAAATAATTCATTATTGAATATAAATAAATAATTCACTTCTTAAAAAATATAGTTGTAGATTTTAACCTTGTACAATATTTACTGCAAACATATTTTCAGTAAAAGAACAGAAAAGATACAATAGAAAATACAAACATTACACAAATATTTTTCCCCTGGAAACCCAAACCGGGAAAACCAACATATTCTATATTCATTCATAATGATACATTGTTTACAATACAATATACATACATCCAAAACCCTAACCCAATGACCTCGATTAGTCAACAACCCTAATTCCTTAACCAAAAATAGAAAACCATCGGCAAAAAACCATGTGCCAAAAAACCATCTAACAATGGACACAAAAATTGAGGAAACACGAGAAATGAGGAAAAAGTGTGACACTCTTCCCGAGGAAAAACAATTCTCAGGGGTGTTGCCCCCGAACCCTAGAGTGGGAGGATTTAACCCCCCTCCATGCCCAACAAAGGGGGGATTTAACACATACCCAAAATTCTCCCATTTGTTGTTTTCTTTGCATACAGGGTTACATAGTCAACAATCCAGGGAAGCAATGACCATGGATGCTCTACACCAAGTGAACTTTACAGTGCTCATAGATTTTTTTAATGAATCTGCCACATTCTTCAAAGTGTCCACCTTCATCAGCAATACTTTATTTTCTTCAAACATGTCTCTCACAAAGTGATATTGAATATCAATATGATTTGTCTTTGAATAATAAGTCGAGTTCTTTGCTAGAAAAATTGCACTCTAACTGTCACAATCTATCCTTACAGCTTCCTATACCAACCCAATACTTGAACACAATATTTGTAACCATATTTCTTCCTTACTTGCATGAGTGGTTGCCATGTATTCAGCATCTATAGTTGAAAGTGCCACTACATCTTTTCTTTTGATCATCCAACTTATTTCACCTCCAAACAGGTTAAACACATACCCACTTGTAGATGTCCTATGATCCAGATCTTCAGCCAAGTCTGCATCCACAAAGCCATGTATCTCCACCACTTTGACCAATCCCAGTCTTCGTATCTCCACCACTTTGTCCAATACCAGTCTTCGTATCTCCACCACTCTGTCCAATCCCAATCCTCCTTGGTAGCACAATCCATAGCTAGTAGTGCCACGCAAATACCTGAAAACCCTTTTTACTGTTGTCCAATGCTCCTTCCCTAGTTTTGAAATACACTTGCTCAAAACTCCCATTCCATGTGCAATGTCCAGTCTAGTACTGATCATTGCATACATCAAACTGCCAACTACACTCGCATATGGAACATGAGACATGTCCTCCTCCTCTTCTTGTGCCTTGGAATACTGATCTATAGATAACTTTACACCAATAGGAATAGGAACCTTGACCGGTTTACATTCATTCATATGAAACCTCTGTAATATTGTCTTGACATATTTCTCTGATTTAACCAGAGTTTCCTCTTTTTCTCATCTCTTTTAATTTCCATGCCCAAAATGAAATTTGAAGTACCGAGATCCTTCATGTCAAATTTAGAGGACAACTAATTTTTCACATCCTGGATAATCTCCTTATTGTTTCCTATTAGAAACATGTCATCCACATACAAGACCAAATAAATAAAATGATCACCAATTAATTTAAAATACACACGGTGATCCTCTTTGCTTCTTATGAAGCCAAGTCCCAACACATAAGTACCAAATTTTTTATACCACATCCTTGGTGATTGTTTTAAACCATACAAGGACTTTTTCAGCTTGCATACTAGCTCCTTCTTTCCCTTCACGCCATAACCTTCTTGTTGCTTCATATAGATTTATTCTTCCAGATCCCCATGTAGGAATGTTGTCTTCACATCCATTTTTTCTATTTCAAAATCAAATGTAGCAGCAACAGATAACATAAATCTTATAGAGATTAACTTGGAAACATGAGAAAAAATATCACCAAAATCAATTCCCTCAACCTCGGAATAATCCTTTGCTACTAACCGAGCTTTGTATTTCTCCACTTTTCCTTCTTCATTCATCTTATTTTTAAATACCCATTTGCTGCCAATGGGATTTCTTCCAGTCGGCAACTCCACTAGATCCCAAGCCTCATTCTTATCCAAAGATTCCATTTCTTCGTCCATGGATCTTTTCTAGAGATTTCCATCCTCTAAATCCACTACTTCCCTGACAGTTCTAGGATCATCATCAATAATAGACAAAGCAAAATTTGAACGGAAATAAGATGGAGTATACATTTCCAGTAGCCTTCATTCTCAAACCAATCTCCTCAATAATGGGGTATGAGGGTCTTATTCTTTTGATTCTTTTTCTTCTGTAGAGTCTGACTCATCATCTTTTAAATCAAACTCTATTTTCTCTGGGCCACGTGTCGTAAGATCTCCCATTACGGGAAATCGGGGATTGCGAAATTGGGATTTCTGTTGACAAGAGATCGGGACTTTCCATTATGGAAATCTCGGGATAGATCTAAGCCGTCCGATTGATGGAGGCCACATGTCATAAGACCTCCCATTATGGGAAGTCGGGGATCGTGGAATCGAGAGTCCTAGTGACAAGGGATCGAGACTCTCCGAGGTGGAAACCCCGGAGCAGTTGTGGGCCGTCTGATTTAAGGAGGTGACATGTCGAGAGATTGCCCGTTTCGGGAAATCGAGAATCGGGGATTCAGGAGTCCTATTGACAATAGGTCAGGCTCTCGCCTTGTTAAATCCCGACGAAAGAGAGGTTGTGGTCATATGGGAAGAGGTCATATCGACCAATGCTTAACCCAAGGGGTTAATCTCCGATTGAGGTTCGTTCAACACTTCGGCATTTCAGCATTCGGGATACCGAAGGGACATGTTACCCCGTGCTCTCAAACCCACAAATTCAAAACTTATAAACCTAAAGATGTTAGCATGTGGTCAGGCTCTAACGAATGGTCAGGATCCTCTCGGAGGATCCTGGGTCTGGGATGACCGTCCGATGTGAGGTAGAGATGTCAGCTTTACGTTGTGGTGTGAATGCGCATAAAGGTAAGTAGAGAGAAGATCTAGATGGCTAGAGTCCACCCGCTCAGATCTATGGCTAAGGATTCATTCCGGAGCCCCCTTGCCATACTGCCTTTAATGGGGGGCAAGGGGGTTCCAGAATTGGATACGCAACTCTCGAACGCTTGAGATTAACTCATCATGATCAACGACGCTCAAGTGGATTCCGGACCCCCATTTCCATTCTATGTTTAATGGGGGGGGTCCGAAATAGTGTGGTGTGTGAAGTGGGGCCCCTCCTATCATGTCGACCACCGTGTCGCATTTCCCTTTTCGCCACCTGTATTCCACTTAATTGTGCGACAGGGCCTGTTCTCACTGGCGGTTCTCTACCCCTGTTGAGATTTGTTTCTATTGGCCATTGCTGACGCGGTAGGGATTCGTCCCCATTGGTCGGTCGCTAGCCCTGTCGGGGTTCGACGGTTGTAGAATCGAACGTTTAGACATTACTGTAGCACCGAGGCGCGAAATACAAATAGGTATTGTGTTCAAATTGAACTGTGAACATGACCCACAATCACATGGGAACGAAGAAGGAGAGAGAAAGAGCCAGCTTATGCTGGGCCTCCATGGATAATTAGGGGTTCTTGTTCGGCAGAAGACCAGAAAAATCTGATTTAGGTAGTGGGTATGTGACAAATTGGTATCATAGCATGGTTACAACACTCGGCCTGATTAGGCTCATGCACGATTTGCACATAAGCTCCGTTCGAAGCACTCCTACGAGGAGTAACCCCGTAACTTAACTCTCTTGTCCAGGATTAAAAACTTGGAAACGAGAACCCGACTGTGTATGCATGTGAAAGAGATATAAATTATGCAAAAATTATGAAAATGTATTTAACTCCTGACTAATAACCAACGCTTGTATTTTCACCCAAGTGGACGATCAGATGAGGGAATCTACAGACGCAGAGTATGGTGACTCACCAAGATGTGGGAGAAGGCTCCCACAATATAGACGAAGAGTTTGACGAAAGAAGAGCAATAGGAACCCCTCCAGATCTAGCTGAGACTGTGAAGAGTCTCATGGTTGAATTGCAAAGCTGCAAGGCTGACAATGAAAGGATGATGAAAGAACAAGAAAAGCAAACTGAAATTAATGCAGTGTTATTGTAGAGCTTGTTCGACCTATAGCGACAAATGCAGCATGAACCTGAAGTGCAGAAACATGGTCGTATCAGTGGCCATACTAAGAGAAGCACCTCAAGAAAGGTCCACCCCAAAGGTAAAGGACCTGTGCCGGACGATTCCACTAAGAAGGAAGCTAGCGACTCAGAAGGCTCTTCCAGTAGCAGGACCAGTTCCTATTCTTGAAGAAAACAGAAGAAGAAAAAGACTTCCAAGAGTCATAAATTTGAGGAATTCAGAAAGGCCAAACCTCCCTCCTTTGACGGTGAGATAAAGAAGGGAGAGGAAGTTGAGGCCTGGCTACTTGGATTGAAGAAATATTTCAAAGTCCATGATTTTTCAGATAATTTGAAGGCCCGAGTGGCCACCTTCAATTTAAATGTAAAGGCTTCCATCTGGTGGGAAGATCTTAAGAGCATGAAAGGGGTCCACGAGGAGGACCTGTCTTGGAAACAGTTTGAGAAGTACTTCCGGAAGAAGTATTTGTCGGAAATATATTTCGACGAGAAGGCTAAAGATTTTTATGAACTCAAACTGGGACAACTCACTATAGAGGAATATGTCAACAAATTCCTCGACTTATTGAGATATGTACCCTACATCAAAGAAGAGAAGGCGAAGGTGCAACTCTTCATTAGTGGGCTACCCAAGGAATATCAGAACCGAATTGAATTTGACGAGTCAAAGACCTTAGAAGACACTATACGAAAGGCAACATATTGTCATGAACAATATGGACATCGGGCAGAGTCTCGTGGAGACTGGAGACAGAAGAGTGGTTCGAAATTTCAGAAAAAGGGGATCAAATCCTCAGGATTTAAGAGCTACAAGAAGAACCCCAGAATGAACTTTCCAAC
>JASDQU010372526.1:19934-33989 GCA_032191745.1 Picea mariana
TACCGATACACTAAGTCTAAAAATGAAAATTATTAATTTATTAAACCAATATTACTTAAACAATATTTATTCATGATTATTAATTGATTAACTGATTAAATTAATATACATTAAACAAATATTTAATCAGGACAATTAATTGATTAATTAATTAATTAAACAAGTATACATTAAACAATTATTTGAATCATGACAATTGATTAATTACTTAGGGTTGTTACACCTTTTTTATACTTCCATTATCCATTTAACCTCATTTTTCACCAAAGGTATGAATCCTACCACATATGTCATTATTACATTATTCTTCCCCAATTATTAGGAAGGAACTTGTTACTACAAGTCACTAACGTTTCTACATATGAATCTAGTAGTTGCAACACTCCAAGCAACTGCAACACTTGTCTTCTATAACTCCAAGTTGATATAGTTTCAGGCACAAATCAACTTACGGGAATTCTAGGAACAAAATTGAACTGCTGCAACTCAAGGTGCATCCACGATTGCTCCAATTCCATAAAAAAATCACAACCACAAGAATGATTTTCATGTTGCGAATCGATAAATAAATCACCATACAAACGGTCAACGTTGTACTTGGAAGTTGGGATTCAAAAAATGGGGACCAATATCCACAAGCAAAAGGGACAAAAGACAAATAGATGACTACGAAAAATGGCTACCTATCGAGTCAACATATGCCCGTAATTGAAAATATCATTGCAATTGGATGAACAACCAGATTCTCATGGATTTCCAACCCTTTTCTATACAATTTTAGAAGAGTAGTCATATTGTATAAAATCCTTGACTCCCTAAGATATGGGGGATGAAATTATTTGAGAAAATACATTTTTCTATTGTATCTTTCTACTTGTGTGTTTGTTGGCACAGGGGCAGACCCAGGGTTCAACGCTTCAATAACACACTAACAAAACCCTAACTACCAACCCTTTCATCAACACCTTCGAAGCAGATGAAATCTTAATTCAATTCCGCAGAGGGTTCGTGTTGGTGAAATGTGTGGACTATAAGTCCCGTGTTTAGAGATCATATTGGTATCAGAGTAGTTTAATCCTTGACCGTGACGCAGTTCCAATTACTTTGAAGAGAACACAGACCCAACATGTGTAAAGAACTAAAGAAAGAGAGCTTGGAAGACCTAAAGGCCATCAATGTGCAGATTCAATAAGAGAATAGAAACTTGAAGGATATAGAATATATCAACTCACCTGACGTAGAGGCAAGGGTAGTTGTAGGATGCATATGTCTGCAACCTAGTTGGGATACAGATATGTGATTACAATACCTTAACAAAGCATTTAACAATTATCATTCCTTAGTATGGGGCCTTTGTTTACAGTGCAGATAAACTCTAATTACATAGCAACATAGTATTCAACAAGATCCAACACATTCAAGCACTAATCAAAGCAAAATAGACCATATCTGGTACTCATTCACATCACCAAGCACTAAGCTATCGTATCAAATACATATAAACATACATTACTGTACTAAGAATAAATTATATGAGCAATAAAACAACCATAATGCACAAAGCAACCATAACATAGGATAGACATGGTTCACCCCCAGTGTGGGGCTACGTCCACCAATTCTTCTTCTCTTTATTTCCTTCTGTCAATCATCTACATGAATAGAGCCACAAGATCCTACTCCGCATAGGACAAGATATCTATGCGCACTCTGCCAGATCCTCCTTCATTGAGCTAGGTTACAACACAAATCCCTCTTACAATCTACACAAGATTCTTACATCCACTTGCACTTAGCTTCGCCAGTGTCCAACACAACATGCACAAAGAATTTATAACTATCACTTGCACTTAGCACAATATCCCACATATGCACATATTTTCTCCTCTTACATTGTCAATAAACTTATTTATACATTAAAAAAGGGCCTAGACATGGGTAAACCCATGGGAAGACATCCTCATACCCGTTACATAGGACCAAAACCCAAAAATTCCTAAAAGAGGGTTGGGATCCCGCGATATCCACTTTGACTTGCGCTTCGCCTTTGACAGCCTATTGAAGCCCCAAAAAGGGGTCAAAAGTGACCAAGGATATTCAAAACTTGGTCAAGGGCCAACATGCTCCAACACTCACTTATCACTCATCCTGAGTCACTCATATCTGGGTAGCTCCACCTAAAAATCCTCGAGTCTAGCTCGAGTTGCTTCGACTTGCTTCTTCGCCAGGGCCTCCTGCTCGGTGAATTCCTGAATAACTTCCTCGTTCACAGGTTCTTCCAAGCGTTGCTCAGCCGCAGTGACTACTTGTTCCAACTCTACTCCTCGTCCTTGAATTTCCTCATCCTGGACTTGTTGGAGCCTCTGAGTCACTTCCATGACTTTGCTCTGTATGGTATGGACCTGTTGCTGAGCAGTGAGTTGTTCCTGGAACCTTTTCATCCTCTCAACTGCTAACAGGATTTTCAACTACGCCTGTACTATCAGTGCTGACCTCTTTTCCTCCTGGAGCTGTGAATCTAATGTCTTCAATTCAGTGTCCTCATTAAGTTGCTCATAAGTCTGTGCACTTCTACTGCTAATATTTTTACATTCCAAAGCTAATGCTCTGACCCTCTCAACTGCACTCTGGGAAGTGGCTTCTCTTAGGATTCACACGTCCTGCGGAGTACTTGGTATTGTTTGTAACTCTAGATCTTCTATTCTCTGTTGAAGCTGTTGAATGGCATCAAGAAACTTCGCTACCTGGTATTGTTTGTAACTCTAGATCTACTATTCTCTGTTGAAGCTGTTGTATGGCTTCAGGAAGCTTCTCTACTTTGTGCTCCACTTGGTCTTCCTCCTTTTTCTCTAAGCCCATCACAGAGCGAAGTGCTCTGTTGAATGCTTCTTTTACTCCAACCTACTCCGTGAGCAGTTGTTCCTTCTCTTGTTGGATCTGCACTCTCTCCTCTTTGAACTTTTTTGGTAGGTCATCCTTTTCCTGCTGCGCAACTTATCATTTCTCTATCACTTCCTCTTATGATTTCTTAAGGTCCATTGTGGGCTATTCTTTTTCTTCCTCTGCACAACGAAGGCGAGCTTCAATCGCATCAGCTATTTTGCAGAGTTGGGTAGGCTCATATCCCAACTCTGGTTCTTCTGATGGTGGGGGTGAAGTGGACACTGTGTGGCTGGAGTGAAGGGCTTGCCATACCCCTCTCAGCTCTGATTCAAGCCTTTTGTACATGGTCTCTTGCTTGGATTCATTTCTCTGCAAAATATTTTTTGAGGCGTCCGATACCACTGTGATGATGAAGTCAAAGTCATCAAGCATGAGCACAGTCTACAACTTGGTCTTACTAGCTTTTGACTTCTTCTGTGATGTGGGTTTCGTGGTAGAAACCTTTCTTTTGTTAGACAGATATGCTTCATCAGGGGGATTCTGTGGCGATGTTACTTCTCCTTGCTTATTCTTGTCTTTTTTTCCATTGTTCTCTTCTTTGTCTACTTTTTCATCACCTCCTCCGCTAGGTAATTCTGAAGAAGTCTCTTCTAATGCGCTATTCAACTTCTGTAACTCTTCTATCTTCTTCGTTCTACTAGTTCCAGGTGTATCATACCCTTCGCGAGTGACCACCGGGATTCAAATTAGTTCAGGGTCAGACAGTTCTATGGGGTAAATCGGGATAAGGAGATATGCAGGCCATTCCTTAGTTATTTCTTCAAGGTCCTCCTCTATGAGTTTGCAGTAACTCTGTAGTACTTCTTTCTATTCGTCTCCATGTGCAGTGATATAGATAAAATGTTTTTGTGCATGGAAATTCACAAATGGCCTGAACCTATGCAGGGTGTTCGACGTCATATGAGGGACAACCCCAATAGCCCTCTTTAACTACAGGTAGTAGGTGTGGAACACCATGTTTGACTATCATTGTTTTCCTATATCGCTCGAATACCAAAGCGTGGTGAACTTCATGACCAAGGGTTCATGTGGCTCTATTTCAAGGAAGGTCACACCTTTCGACATCTCCCAAGCTATGAACATGATGTGGATCAGTAGCCAACTAAAGTGGAACTCATAGCCCTAATTCTGAGCCTCATGACAGTCTTGGTCTAACTGGTTCACTAAGTAGCCTGCCCAGTTCACTTTCATCCCCTCCAAGCATTTTCCTGTGAGGTCAACAACAAACCTCGTGACTTTTGTGGGTCTGTTCTTTCTTACTAGCTTACCAGCAATCAATTGGCAAGCAAGGCACACTGCACCATTCTGGATGGAGGCTACATTGTAGCCTCACTTCCCTTTCTCCACATTTGCATAGGTATCTTTAATATTTTATGCCAGGGCGCAGTCTACAACCTTTCCTGGGTAAAATTCTTGTGGGTATGGTCCCTGCATGCTCAATCCGATGATCCGATGGATCAACGCCGGATTGATGGTGATGCATCTATCTAGCCACAAATAACCGCCATGGGATCTCAACAGCAAGATCTTAATGCATGCATTAACCTCCTGGTGCCTTCCAAAATGGGGTATCTTCATTACGTTCAGGATGGTGGACTATGCGAGGTCCATAGTCCATGGTTGGGGGATTATCCTCAACTTCCTTGGCTTCATTCTAGTCAAATACCTGTGAGGTGTGAGTCAACATCATAATATTATCCTGATGAGGCTTGCCTATGCGTATCCCCTTCAGGAGGTACGCAGTAATTAGGGTGTAGTCAAAGTCCCTAGGGACACTATCATGATTCACCGTGTCGACTAGAGGCGAGATGTAGTTAGGCAGGATGGATGGGACTAACTTAGCATTTTCCAAGTCATCTCGATGCTTGGTTCTTTTCCCAGATGTAGCTCGTGATGGTCTGGATCCGTGAGTAGTCGACGGGGAGGCTTTCACTCCTCTCGTCGATGAATCTTGAATTCCGATGGAAATCACCTTCTCAGCCATAAGTTCGACTAGAAATTCTTCAACATACTTTTCTACAACGCTGAGTTCGTCTGACATGCACGCTCGAGATCAGAAAAATCAAGTTAATTAAAAAACACTCAATGCAATGGAACATGTGGCGAAGTCTCAGCAAACATAGTGCAACAATAATGAGTTCTCTTGGATACAATTCACGAAAGTGTTATCGACACAACAATCGATGGAATAAGTAGACAACAATGTAACAGATCCCTCCAATGGACAAGAAGACTTCGTTAATATAGTTATGTCCATTACGACACGGTCCCAATGGTCCGTTGGTGAGATTTTTTATCATAACTATTTTTTTAATCATTCGAGAACGACAATCTAATGGTCATAATGCCTTTAACGGTTATATTGCTCTGCCATGGAAAAGTGACAATTTGAGTTTCTCTGATATTCCGGTGAAGTTCGAATTCTGGAGACCTTCCTTCTACAAAGTCTTCTCTAGAACTTCCTGTAGCTTCTCTAACTTTTCTTTCTTCTTGCTGAGCTTTCTATCCTTCTTCCCTGTGATCTGCATCTCGGTATTCCTCTTTCCATTATGATTCTTATCTCCTCTTGGCATAGTAACTTCGTGATGTTGGTGGTCTTTCCTAAGGTTCAAGGGAAATACTTCTTCTCTCTCTGGGGTGGGTTCTCTACTCTCCTATACAAACAGGTGCTTCAAGTCTTCTTGTGTTCTTTCAACTTTGACATCAAGATTTCTGGTCCTCAGTAGCTTCAACTCGTTTTATTGTTCTTTTAGTAAGTGTGCTATTCTCTTAGCCATGAAGTCTCTTAGGTATTGATTTTTCTGTTCTAGAGCCTCCTCTTCTTTTCTTTGAGTCTGATCTTTATGAATCTAGGTTTTTCCTAGTAACATAGAAAATGGGGCACTATTCTCAATAAATTTAACAACCTCAAATTCTTCCTCTTTTGAAGTTCCATGAGCAGTCATAGATGTCTGGGTAAGTCTTCCACATAGGGTTATCAGCTTTCCTCTAAATAATCCTATTCCTCCCAATGAAGGAATCATAGCAGGCTTTCCCATAATTTTCTAGGTTCTTTCTAACATGATATTCATCTGTGTTTCCTCATCCAGAACACAGTCTATGTCAAACTCTCCTATTCTTTTTTCTGTGCACTCTTTTTCTTTGAAGATCTCTGATAAGTTGATATCTCTGTGTTCATTCAAGGTTTCTTTCATTTGTAGTAATACAGTCTTCGATTCTGTCTAGGGTTCTTCCATGGTCTCAGTTTCCTGGTCTTCCTTGGGGTTTTCTTGTCTCATATTCATTCTTTCAACCTTAGTAATCATTCTAGGGAAATATATAACTTCATGGTCCATATCTTTACAACAAAGACAACTCGGTTTTCTACTATGGCATTCCTTAGAAAGATATCTCGGTCTTCTACAACTGTAACAAAGAGTTAATCCTCTCTTTCTCTTAAATGATCCCCATCCTTTCTTGTACTGCACACTAGGATCATGGTGGCTAACTTGCGGAAAATTCTTCCTAGGATCTTGCATCCATTTGTTAGTCCAAAAATACTTTCTATGCATAGGAATAACATATCTTTCACAATTTGTATCATATTTACTCATATCAAATCTTCTTTCTTATAATTGTGCCCTATTTTTAAGACTAGGAATTTTTTTATGAAACATACCTAGATCCATACTTTCGAAACAAAAATTTCCACTTATCTTACCTTGAACAGAGCACAAAGCTTTCAGATTGTATCTCTTTGATAAAAAAAAATCATTGTTCTTACCTTTATTAGAGCACAAACTTTTCAGATATTACCTCTTTTCTTCATATCTGCCTCCTTTCTTAGTACAGAGCTTCACAAGTCAAGTAGAGTACTGCATACTAGGGCAATAGATCTATGCACAGAGCTTCCTATTTTCCTCAGTTCCCAGCAATCACAGTTTCAGGTCCCGACAACGGAACCATTTGTTGGCACAGAGGCAGACCCAGGGTTCAACACTTCAATAACACACCAAAAAAACCCTAACTACCAGGCCTTTTGGCAACACCTGTGAAGCAGATGAAGTCTCACCCGAGCTAGAGGTAGGGGTGGTTGTAAGAATCAGATGTCTACAACCTAGCTGGGAAACAGATCTGTGATTACAATACCTTAACAAAGCATTTAGAAGTTATCATTCCTTAGTATCTAGCCTTTGTTTACAGCATAGATAAACCCTAATTACATAGCAGCGCAGTATTCAACAAGATCCAACACATTCAAGCACTAAGCACATCAAAATAGACCATATCTAGTACTCATTCACATCACCAAGCACTAAGCTATTGTATCAGATACATCTAAACATACATTACTGTAATAATCATAAATCATATGAGCAATAAAACAACCATAATGCACAAAGCATCCATAACACAGGATATACATGGTTCACCCCTCGTCTAGGGATACATCCACCAATTCTTCTTCTCTTTATTACTTTCTGTTGAGTTTCTACATGCACAGAGCCATAGGATCCTACTCTGCATAGGACATGAGATCTGCGTGCACTCTGTTGGATCCTCCTTCCTCGAGCTAGGTTACAACACAAAGCCCTCTTACAATATACACAAGCTTGTTACATCCACTTGCACTTAGCTTTGCTAGTGTCCAACACAACATGCACAAAGCATTTATAACTATTCCTTGCACTTAGCACAACATCACACATATGCACATATTTTCTCCTCTTACATTCCTTAGATAGCTATGTATACATTACAAAAGGGCCTAGACATGGGTAAACCCATGGGCCGACATCCCCATACCCGTTACATAGGCCCAAAACCCAAAAAACCCTAAAAGGGGGCTGCGATCCCACGATCTTCGCTTTGACTTGTGCTCCACCTTCGACAGCCTTTTGAAGTCCCAAAAAGGGGTCAAAAGCGACCAAGGGTCTTCAAAACTTGGTCAAGGGCCAACATTGTTGATATATTGATTGATTGTGTTATTTTGGTTCCTGTTGATGGTCATATTTGAACGCTCATCAACTGGAAGGGAGAGTCTGGTCTGAGGTTGTCTACAATAACCTAATCCATTTGGGTTAACTCACCTTTATGAGTTTTACGGATTCGTTAGCCAATGAGGGGATCTAATCTAAACTACAAAAAATAAAACCCCTAACTATTCATTAACAAAGACTTACTATGTACATTTACTATCAACACATTTTATATACATAATTTACAAAATAAATAGGTACAATATTTTTATAAAGTCTTGTGAAAGTAGGATCTTGCAAAAAGAACTAGATCTTAGGCGAACCAAAATATCAAAAGATTTATTACTAACCTTAAACTCTAATTTAAAATCAAATAAAAGAAGGATGGGAGTAATTGATAACGATATGAGTTTGAATGAGCAAAGCAACCCGACTTATAAAGTAATTTACATCCACCACAAAATTGAAATGAAATTATACTAAACTATTGTTGGACATAAATAAAATGAGTACTATTAGTCATATCTTTCTATGTAAAATCTCTTCCAGTTGTCTACTTACCGAGAGAAATCCAGGACAAACAATTATAAAGGATTGTTATAATCTCTGAAGGAAGAAACTTCAACAAATATTAGAAGTCCTATTAACCATGTAGAAAGAAAAACTCATTTGTATATATCTGATCCAGGTGGACATTGGTGGCCACCCACCTATTCCAACTGGCTCAAAACAATTTTCTAGAAACTTACTATTTTTAGCAGTTTTTTGGTTCCTAAACTTTTAGGGCCATTTTGAGGGCCTAAATGAAGGTTTTTCGGGATAGAGATCCTCAATTATAGTTCAAGGCTTTTAGTGAGCCCCCAAAATGAATCTCCTCGACAATACCTTTCCAACGATCTATCGTGCGCCCCAAACGAAGATCGTATGCCAAAGTTATGCCCCTGGGAAGTTGATACACCAAACTACCCAAAACGAGGTCCACAAAACTATTGGATTTTCATCTTCCGGGGTTAGGGTTTTGAATTTTCTTTATGATAAAAAGGAATTTGGAGCTTGATTGTAAAATCATCTTATTGCGAATGCAAGTACCGGACACATCTCTTCTCAGAGATAAGCTACCACCATTCTAGCGAGTCTTTCACTCTGTATTTTTACGGGCTTTGTACATTTTTGCTCATTAATAGAAACTTGTGTATTAATATACATTTCTCTATATTATTTGATATCCAATATATCTCTGTACATTTATTTATTATATCTCCGCTCTCATTTCGTGTCGAAAAAAATATGGATCAGTGGTATCAAAGGAGGTCTCTCTTGATCATTTTTCAGTGCTTGTCCCCGATGAGGTCCAAGTATAGAAATTCAGGTCTTGAGATTGTCTCTCTTGAGTACAATAGATTTCACATGCCCAATAAACCCTCCATGGCGGAAGAAAATAAAAAATCCGGAGAAAACGATTCTATTAATTTGTTGCTTGAGCAAGCTCTCACGCGACAAAGGGATGAAATGATGGAGAATTATTCCCACATCCTTCAACTCCTATCGATAACAAGAGGCACATCTTCATCAAGTGGTCACTTTGGAGGAAACTCTCATTTCAAGATACAAGTTAAATTTTATATTCCCGTATTTGAACGATAGATAGATGTGGATGCCCTAGAAAAATGGTTAAATCTACTAGAAGGTTATTTCTTTGTTCATAATTTCTCCGACAGGGAAAAGATCACCTTTGCACTCCTTAAGGCTCTCCCCCATGTCAAAAATTCGTGGGAAACTTGCTGGGAGAAAAGTTCCATATAATAGTTTGGAATATATGGGGTCGATCCCACTTGGGATTTTTTTTGTGGATGAGGTAAAGGAACAATATTACCCTGTTGGAAACTATGACGACTAGTACATGAGATGGACCACACTACGACAAGAGAGGGGCCAAGCAGTTCCAAAGTTCACCAATACCTTCCATAACTTGCGCACCAAGATGGGTATCAAATAATCTGAACAAAATTTGGTTTTGAAATACCGTGAGGCTTTACACATATACAGCCAAACTGAAATGGATTTTCTGGAGATCTCATCACTCGATGCTACTTATCGATATGCTATTAAAATCAGGAAGAACTTTAAGTACCAGAACAAATGAGAGTTTGGGTTTGCAAATCCAAAAAAACCAAAGTATGATAAAGAGGGCCCTAACAAACAGTCTTCCAAAAACCATTCCAAGCGACAGGAAAATAAGGGTCACGAAAAGACGAATAAGGACACTGGAAAATGGTGCAATTTCCACAAAATCCCCTCGCACAACACTGATGAATGTCACTCAAAATAGTCATTGGTGGCGAAGATCAAAGATAGGGATCCGAACCTTGATTCATAATTTGATTCAGAAAATAATGATAGAAGACAAATCATCGATGTAGAACCCACTTCTATTGTCATGACTGAAATAATTTAACCAAAAGAACTAACAGATCGTGAAGAGGGGGAGCATATTTTTCAATCACAGATGTGGGTGAAGGGGACCCCAATGCATTTTATTGTTGATATCAGAAGCCATAAGAACCTCATATCAACAAAGGTCATCAAAAAGTTGAGATTTTCGACAATACCATACCCGCATCCATACAACATAAGGTGGATTCACTGGGGACGAGATCTTTGTGTCAAGAAACAGTGTCGATTTTCATACAATATCCAACCCTTCAAGGATGAGGTATTATGTGATGTTTCCCCATTGGATGTCTGTGATGTGCTCTTGCGCCGACCATATATGTGGAAGAACCATGTTATCTATGACTCTTGACCCTTTAATGTCATTTTTACTCTGGGGGATCATCTCTACAGGATACCATAGGTAGTTTCAACTATTGTCCCACCAAAACAATGCCGCAAGGTAGTATCTCATACTACAAAATTATTCTTCTTCACAATTTGTTCAAAAGGTGAATGAAAGGATATTGCAACCACTACAGCCTGATCCCAAGCACCTTCTATCCAAGAGAAGCAAGTTGAAAAGACTGCAGTAAAGAACAAAGATTCCTTCTGCACACAGTCATCTCATGGAGCCTGACTGGTTGAATAGATTCAACCCCGCCAACAACAGGTTTGCGACAACCTTCCACAAACCAAGTAATGAAACAATCAATTTCTTCTCTCCCCTAGGAACTCAACACAATGGATAGCATTTCTTCATAAGGAGGGAGGATTGTTCCAGGTGGATATCGAAGGCCACCCACCTATTTCAACTGGGTCAAAAACGTTTTCTGGCAACTTACTATTTTTAGCAATTTTTTGGTTCCTAAACTTTCGAGGCCATTTTGAGGACCTAAATGAAGGTTTTTCAGGATCGATCTCCTCAATCATAGACAAAGTCATTTATTGATACCTAAAAATTAATCTCCTCGACGATACCTTTACAACGAGTTATCGTGTGCCCCAAACGAAGATCGTATGGCAAAGTTTCGCCCCTAGGAAGTTGACACACCAAACTACCCAAAATGAGGTCCACAAAACTGTTGGCTTTTCATCTTTTGGGGTTAGGGTTTTGAATTTTATTTACGATAAAAAGGAATTTGGAGCCTCATTGTAAAATAATCTTCTTGTGAATGTGAGTAGTGGACACATCTGTTCTTGGAGATAAGCTGCCACCATTCTAGTGAGTCTTTCACTCTGTATTTTTACAGTCTTTGTACATTTTCCCTCATTAATAGAAAATTGTGTATTACTTTATCTCTTTGTTTATGGTTTCATCTCTAATACATTTTTGTTATATTACCCGATATTAGAAATATCTATTTACATTTATTTATTATATCCCTTCTCTCATTTCATGTCGAAAGTAATCTGGATCAGTGGTATCAGAGCAAGCTTCTCTTGATCATTTTTTAGTGCATGTCCCCGACGAGGACCGAGTATAGAAAGTTGGGTCTTGAGATTGTCTCTCTTAAGGACAATCTCTCTCACACACCCAAGAAACCCTCCACAGAGAAAGAAAAGAAAAATTATAGAGGAGACAAGTCTATTAATCTATTTCTTCAAGAAGCTCTCACGTAACGAAGGGATGAAATGATGGATAATTTTTCCCACATCCTTTAATCTCTAACGATAACAACAGACACATCTTCCTAAATCAATCACTTTAGAGGCACCTCACCTTTCAAGGTACAAATTAATTTTGATATTCCCATATTTGAAGGACAGATAGATGCGATGCCCTAGAAAAAATGTTAAATCTTCAAGAAGGTTATTTCTCTGTTCATAATTTCTTCGACAAAAAAAATATCACCTTTGCACTCGTTAAGGGTCTCACCCATTTCAAACATTGGTGGGAAACTTACTGGGAGAAAATTTCCACATAGGATTTTGGAATATATGGGGTCGAGCCTACTTGGTGTTTTTGTGTGGATGCGGTAAATGAATAGTATTACGTTGTTGGCAACTATGATGACCAGTACATGAGATGAACCACACTACGGCAAGAGAGGGGCCAAGTAGTTTCGTAGTTCACCAATACCTTCCATACCTTGCACACCAATCTGGGTATTAAAGACTCCAAATGAGATTTGGTTCTCAAATACCGTGCGGCTCTACACAGATACATCCAAAATTAAATGGATTTTCTAGACATCTCATCACTCGGTGCTAGTTATCGATATGTTGTTAAAATCAAGAAGAAATTTAAGAACCAGAAAAAATGGGAGTTTGGGTCTGTAAATCCGCAACAACCAAAGTATGATAAAGACGACCCTAACAAATAGTCTCCTGAAAACTAGTCCAAGCCACATGAAAAGAAGGGTCACGGAAAGATGAAGAAGGAAACCGAAAATGGTGCGATTTCCTCAAAATCCTTTGGCACAACACTGATGAATGTCACTCAAAACACTCATTGGTGGTTGAGATCAAAGACAAGGAGACGAACCCTAATTTAGAATTTGATTCAGAAAATACTGATAGAAGACAAATCATCAATACAAACCCCACTGCTATTGTTGCAACCACAACAATTCAACCAGAAGAACCAACAAATCCTGAAGAGAAGGAGCACATTTTTCATTCACTGATTTAGGTGAAGGGGACCTTGATTTATTTTATTGTTGATAGCAGAATCCAGAAGAACCTCATCTCAGCATAGGTCATCAAAAAGTTGGGATTGTCGACAACACCGCACCCGTAACCATATAACATCAGGTGGCTTCACCAGGGATGAGATATTCGTGTCAGCCAATAGTGTCGATTGTCATATGACATCCATCCCTTCAAGGATGAGGTATTATGTGATGTTTCCCCGCTGGATGTCTGTGATGTTCTCTTGGGCCAGCCATATATGTGGAAGTGTCATGCTTTTTATGAATCTCGACCCCGTAGTTTCATTGTTACTCTGGGGGATCATCTCTATAGGATACCAGAGGTAGTTCCAACTATTATTCCACCTAAACAATGAACATATTTACCAACTTAATGAGAACTCTGACCTCAAAACAAGAACTCTAGCCCTTAAAACCCATATTTTTGCATAAAAAAATGAAAATCAACTCCAAAATAAAAAAGTGGTGCTACCGGTAGCACCATTTTTTGTAACCGGGTCAAAGTTACAACTTTTTTCATGCATGGGCTTAAAGGATCAAATGGTTTCTCAAACAAACTTTAAAATCAACCCCCAAATAAAAAATTGGTGCTACTAGTAGCACCATTTTTTATAACCGAGTTAAAATTACAACTTTTTTCAAGCATGGGTTTAAAGGATAAAATGGTTGCTCAAACCCCCAAATCAAAATGTAGTGCTACCGATAGCACCAATTTTTCTAACCAAGTCAAAATTACAATTTTTTTTCGAGCATGGCCTTAAAACATAAAACAGTTTCTTAGAAAGCCTTAAAATCAATACCTAAATAAAAACATGATGCTACCTAAAGCAAAATGCTTTTTTTAAACGTTAAAATTATGGCCTAATTCAAACTGTGGCATTGACAACAAATCCCTACACAAATAAAAAACCCAAAATTGGATCCTAAATGGTCACTTGAAAATTTATTTACTAACTAGTTTTTTTTCTTAAATTTACATTAAAAAATAAATAAAGAAAAAGGAGAAAATCTTCACAAATATATATTTTTTAATGAAGATAAAAACACATTTAAAAAAATATATTCAAAAT
>JASDQU010372526.1:70749-82855 GCA_032191745.1 Picea mariana
CCTGATTCCAATTTGATTGAGGCTTGTCCAAATCCTTCGATGGGGTAGGTGCTTTTGTCTCCAAGCTCCACTTTGTACGATGTCTTTCTCTCATTTAGATTTGAGAGTCTAGGTTGATCTCCCATCATGTGCCTGGAAGCTCCACTATCGATTATCCACGTATCGTCTTCAATTGTCCCGGTAAGTGCTGAGTAATGTAAGAGACAGATTGTTTCGCACATGTCTTCGGTTGACTGATAACTGGTCATGCCTTGATCCAAATCTTCAACTGCGTCTTTTCTCTCTTCTGAGAAAGTCAATAGGTGCACTGAGTTAGGGCGCATATGGATCTCTTCTCCTTGAGTGAGATGCTCCATCACAAGGTGCCGGATCTGAGAATTAGGGTTTCTGTAACTGCTACTGCTAGTAACCCTAGCTGCAGTTCTTTGGAAGTTGCTCCTACTAGTAACCCTAGCGGCAATTCCTCAATGAGCTCAATACCTAGCGGTTATNCTGCAGTGCTTTTGGAAGCTGCTCCTGCTAGTAACCCTAGCGGCAGTTCCTCAACGAGCTCAATATCTAGTGGCTATGTTTCCTTCCAGCGTTTTAGGCTGACTGAAGGGGTGTGGGCCCATAACTTGTTAGAATATAAAGGATTGTGTGCTTGTTTTACCATGACGATACCCTCATCTCCCAACCACAGGCCGAAGCCTCCCTCCAAGCACCTTAACCTTGACCTGAGAATTTCTCCGGAATCAAACCCTAGGATAGATATCCAAACAAAGAGCAGCGCATCTCTTCCCAAGGATAGTGCATCACAAAAGGCTGATCAGATAGTCCAAACCCTAGCCAAGAGATATCCAAGCCAAATACTGAAACTTGCTGCTGCTGCAGCTGCACCTGCAACCCTCCTTCAAACCTGCGCACCAGCTACCCCTGCAGTGTACACCAATTGGGAAAACTGTAGTCTTGAGATGTGACAAATGGGAAATGAGTGCCTTGTATTTATAGTAATCCTGCCAGTTTACTGGGGCCGACTTCTCCTTCTAGGTAGGTGTCTTTTCAGTATATTATTATTAATTCTGGTTGAATTCTTCTCTTGGAGGCTGATATCCTAATATAAATTATATTCTTGAGCCGATAAGGCTTCTAAGGTTATTAGCCAATTCATTAGGGTTTCTCTTACTTCCCGGAGTCTTCTATTCTCATCAGGTTCACATGTAGAGGTAAATACCTCCCGCAACTACCATAATATTAACACGTAGGAGGTGCAAAATCGTAAGATCTGGGCACACATCCTTTGGGGACATGATAGATGGTATCATAGCTGATTTTGGTGAATAAATTGGATACCTCTTCACCTCTATCGTAGCGATAGATGGTATCATAGCAGAATTGTCTCTTCATCACTACTGTAGTCAGAAAAATGGTGTTGAGGCGGATTTGTTGTCAAGACAGTTTGTGTGCAAACTTGGTGAATGGTTTGGTAAGGTGGATTGACCTTTCATAGAGACAATCTTTGCGTAGACTTATTTGGTTTGATTTTCAATGGAAGTAAGTGTCGAAACTGTGTGCACACTTTAACAAGAACATATGCAGACTTTGTGGTGAAACTAAGCACTTGGGCATGGAAGACGAATGCAGGAGTGGTCGCAGATCTAATCATAGGAGTGATCACAAAGTGGAGCAATTCTTTGTTGCAACAAAGTGGACACACCTTTGTGAAAAATGAGGGAATGGTAGGTGGCCATGCCATGAGTTGAAGCACTTGGGTGAGTTGGGCGACTTGATGCGACCCATAGAAACTTTGCAGCAAGCCAATTGGTTGGGAACATTTTCATCATGTTATATTTGTGTCGTGCATTGCTGAGAAGAGTAGTTGAGTCAAGATGGGTTGTTGGACGAGTGGGTCGACCGCAACAATCCGATGAGGTAACACTTCGTAGAGATATGATATTTAGTTAACATGAGTATGGCTTAGCAGTTGTGAAGTGTGTGCATGATTCCTTGAAGTGAACACATTCAAGGTGCGTAGATGGAAGCACGCTACAGATGAGTTCGATCAGTTGCATGGGAAATTTGGGACTTATAGTTTTTTGGAAGTGGAGGGATGGAATCACCCTTGTATCCAAGTGAAGGAGCTATAGGTTTGTGTACTTATGGATGATGATTGAGGGGAGTTCATGTAGAGATTTGGTGGAATGAGCAAGTGAAGTTCCAAGACAACAAACTTAAACCATGGGTACAATGAAGAATGTTGTTGAAAAGGTATGGTTGGTTTTGATCTCTTGAATTTCCTAAGTGTTGTGGTGAATTCCTTGAAGTGGATTCAGAAGACTTGGTGCTTCAAGTGTAATCTGTTTATGTAGTAAAAAACAACAAACTTGAGGGTGGCTCAAGTGTTGCAGATTCAAAGAAGTCTTGTAGCAATTGGGACACCTTCAATTGGTTGAAGGTGAAGAGATCTTGGGGTGACCTGCTTGGATGAGTCCTATGGTGGACATAGGAATATTTGGATGTAGCTATGGAGGTGAATTGTGTATTTTCCTAACTCTTTGATGAGGCACATTAGAGGAATCGTTGTGGTGGAGCATACATTGAGGCCCAAAACATGCTAAGTTTGAGAGGATGGATGAGGCTCCTTGGTTCTTTTGTTCCTTAGAGATATTTGTTGAGTTTCATGGTGACTTGACAAGTTGCGACAACAATGTCATAGTTTGGATGCTTGCATAGGTGCAAGGTAGTTTCATTCTAGGATATGGATGGAGTCAACAAAGAAGTTGACCAAGAATTGTTGGCAATCAACCTGAATGGGAATAATGTAGACCAAGTGACTTGGGTAGTTTTCACTCCCCTTTGGTATGGGACATTGGATGAGGAAGATATTACCTTGTTGACTTGCAGATGATTTTGCGATGAATTGGAGATCAATCAGGTTAATTGGTTGAGGTTTGTAGGAGTATTGGTTCGGACATGCCTAAGGCATGGAAGTTCTTTGGAGGTGACTCATTCTACTCGGAGTACTTTGGATTGTTCGTTGGGACATTTGAGGGGAGTGGGTGCATTGGCCACACTCATTGCATATGTTGAGTTGCAAAGAGGTGACTCGACAAAAGGAGGTGAGTTGAAGAATTTCCTTGTTTTGGAGGATTGTTCAGAGATGACAATTGCAACATGAAGAGATTACTTGGGCATGGGAGTTTCTCTTACATTGGGAAACATGGTTGAGGGTGAAGCATAACCATTCAAATACATAGAGAGGTAGGAACAACATCATGGCCAAGTGATAAAGTAATGGGGAAAATATAGTTTGGACCTATAGCTCTTGGTGCATATGGGACGTTTCATATCCAAAGACGTTGATGAACATGGAGAGAATTCAGCCAAGGAAGCCATACTTTTGGAATTTATTGTAGTTTGAGTTGTAAGGGTGGAGTTTGTTGAACTTGCAATGCATGGTGATTCTTTGACTCTTCATAGATTTGGATGTGGCATGGACTATGTGGCTTGCAGTAAATTGGATAAATGCACCAAGAGGTGGACAATGGAGTCAATTTTATGTGGATGAATTTGTTTTGGGGTGACTTCATAGTGAAACAAGGTGAGGGACAACCTTGCCTTGGTATAAGATTTTTACGTGTATGGACTGAATTGCAGAATGAAGTGACCAAGATTTTGGCACGATGTGCATTCTCAAGGAATGAACATGATAGTTCAACACTTGGAGAGTTAGTACATGAGAGAATGACTAAGAGGTCAAAGCACATATACACCAGTAGGTTTGAGGTGAAACGTTTAGACATTGTGGAAGATCTCCTTGACAAATGTTGGACAACAACAACAATAGTGAGGTGAGTTTGGACACTTGCGTTAGTTTTTGGAGTTGGATGAAGTGAAAAGATGCAAACAAAAAGACTAAGTTCAATCATGGAGATGCACATTTTAAGAACCAGATGCGACAAATGGAATTGCTACCCAACCATTTTAGGACTTGAGGCTAGAACTGTGTGGAGACATGACAGAGTTGATTGAAGTATGGGCATAGCAATAAGATCATAGGAGTTCAAAACTTAGACATTTTTGAAGTTTTAATTGAGGTTGTACCAGTGGTTGAGGTTGCAGTAGTAGTAGAATGAAGAGTAATTGTCACAGTAGGATAGTGGTAACTTGGTCATTGTCGATCAAGTTGGCGATGAGGCATCTTTCCAATGTAGTGGACAGATTTGGTTGCACACAACTTTGGGAAGAGGGAACTGTGTATGGATGAACAATGTTGTGGATGATCATAGGTGTTGTGGAAATATGGGGTTTCCACTTCATAGGGAATCTTAGGGTTGCCAGTTTAACAAAAAATTGGGGTTTCCAGTTGGCATGAAACTTAGGGTTTAAAAAAAACTTAGTTTCCATGGGAGCACAAGTTCGGGCGAAGAATTGGGGATCAAATATTTTATGGATGTTGTCAGGGATGATAATGAATTGAGGTGGGGTAGGATGTAAGGTCCTCATATAAAAGGGCATAGACACCCATTCCCAAGTCCTCAAGGAGACATAATTTAGGGTTGCTCTAGCACCCAAGAGTTGCACTAGTTGGGAAAGTCGGTTCTTTGGGTGCACGAACACGCTAAGGGGATTTACCAAGCATGAGGTCAAGTACAAGGTTGGGCGCACCAAAGAGGTTGGGGTGCATTGGCATGAGGAGTGCACCAAAGTTTGGGGCACGCTAATCCCAAGAGAAATGAAGGTTGATGAGTGCATGGGTTCATTTTTGCATGTGGGTCCATGAAGGGGTGTCGGTTCATTTGGGTGCTATGTTTCACGAAGGGGTGTGACATACCCAAAGGATGCGACAATTCACAAAGGTGACATTTGGAGTCCATATAAAAGAACAAGGATGCACAACCAAGAAGGTACAAGGATGAGAGAAATATCGGCACAAAGGTTATGAGGTAGATCCAGACAAGGAAGGGCAAGCTGCCCCAAGGAGCCAAGTCCCTCAAATGGGAGGACTTGTGTTTCCTTAAGGTGATTATTTGGGAAGAGTTGGGGTGACCTCCTTTGGATTGAGTCTAGCAGCAGATAGGGTGACTTTGGAGTTTGGTGAAGTCTTGTCGCAGGTGTAGGTGAGGCATTCAATGAGACAGAACCACGGTTCTGTGTGAAGTCTCGTGACAAATAAGAGATGATGAGTCTATGGCGGGCGCATGTCTGGGGTGCATCGCATGAGTTGTAAAAGTGTTGCAACAAAGTTCTACAGTGTCGAATCTATGTATGAGTGTCTTGGTGAGGAGAGGTGAATTGTGAGACTCTGCCCAAGTTCTAAACCGATTCGATAGCACTCATATTGTAACTATTTTTCAATAATAAGACTTAGCCAAGTGTTAGGCATGTCTTGTGTCACCCACACTATATGTGTGTATTTGTTTTATACATTTCACAAGTGTTCTCTTTGTTTGGAATGTTCATGGATGGATGCTTAAATGACTATGTGTTAAGTTGTTAACAAGACTATCAGAGTATACAAGTGAGTTGCACAGAGTTGAAGTGTGACTTGCTCGTACCCTAAAACAGAGTATAGGTATGTTGTAAGTGAAGAGACGTAGTCCATATGAAATATCCTTGATGTTACCAAGTAACCAAGTAAGAATCGTTGTGGTGTTACACATCCCTCAAAGGGTGCACAATTGTAAAATCTGGACAAACATCCTATGAAGACATGACACATACTATTATAACTTGTGCGCTAGATTATACTACACTATACTAGGTACATTTCCTCTAATATTTTCCCCACCCCTACATTGTACTAGTAAGTTGAAACCTTAATATATATTGACATTATAGCTTACTTTTTACCATGTTTCGTTGGTCGCTAGTTAGAGCTTAACAATTATTGTACAATTATCAAATACTCTTTTAACATTCATAAGATCAAACGAAGGTCTTCCATTAAAATCATTACAAGCCATTCATATGGATATGGGAGCATAAAGTACCAATGAACAATACATATTCATTTAAATGAACGATATGGTGTATCAATGGGATCTATTAGATCGATATGATGATGTTCCTTATATAGATGATAATTAGTTACACTGATTGAGCCAATTAAGATAATCCATGTTCTTTTATTTAGTTATCTATTCATTAAATCAATGGATGGATGAAGATATGTAACTTTGAAAATCTTATTAAAAAATCATATTAAACTAAACTTTATACAAATGACATTGTACTTTAGTTTCAAGAAAATAGCTCAGAGCTTAGAAAAGAGTTTATGTCATCTATCAATATTAATATATCATTATTTATAAGGTTTACAAATAATATGAATATGTCACGAAATAATTTCTCACACCAAGAGGGTTGAAGATGAAAAACACTTTCTCCTAGAGTTCCCTTCTTATATCCAAATTAGATCTCAATTTAAAAATATTTGTGAGAGTATCAACCTTCGTAATCTTCCAAGTCATCAAAACTTTAATAATTTTAGAAAAGTTTTCTTAATACTTTTCAAACATCAAAATAACATTTTAAAGAAATCCAAATAATTTCTTACTTTTCTTAAGATCTGAAAATTTTCTTTTACTTGCAATAAAAATCAACCATAATCATTATTATTATGCAATCCATCCATTTTAAAACAATTTAATATTATCTCGATGGAAATATGAGTATTTATGTGTTTAAAGTTCTTAACGGAAATATTAAGATGGAATACGCAACACAAAGGGTACCATAGGATTCGAAGTTGTAATTTATGATTATCTTCATTCTCAATATATTGCATAGACTAAATTTAATTTAATTCATTTTTAGAGTTATATATATTTTTGTATGTGAAATATTACGAATAAATATAAAAATATATTTTTATGTACGTTTTTAGAAAATTATTATAAAAAACTATTTATGCAAAAATTATGATTCTCTTACGTAACATGTCATGTTATATAATTCAAGTTTAACATTTAAAATTTTTATAAATTTGATATCATAAAGTACATTAAAAAAAATAATGGATCATAATGTTTGCTGAAAGCATTTCTCTCGGCTAAAGAAAATAAATGAAGCGCAATGTAAGATTTTTATATTTAAAAAAAACTAAACAAGTTATAAGTTTAGATTATTTTATTATGTAAAATGTTTGTTCTCACATATGATGGTCAAATTTTGAAAAATCAATAATTTAATATAAAGAAACCATGTTACATCTTTAATTTATCAAATTCTGTTTTGAAAAAAACTAAATTAACAAGAACTTCTTAAATAATTTTCTTTAATATATTTGTTTAACAAATAAAAAATAAATCTCAACATTTAAATTGTAATAATACAAATTAAAAACAAACCACTTCATCATAAATAATCTTTTGAGGATTCGATTATTTACAAAAGCGTTGAACAAAATCAAAGAAAATGTATTAATCACAATAAAAGGCCATTTCATCATGAATAGTCTTTCTTTTGTTGTTGGTTCAAACCTTGTCTAGTCTGTGTGTCGTGTTTGGAAGGTGTGCAGTGCACCTCGAGGTTATAGTGATAAAGTGCACCTAGAGGTTATAATTATAGAGGTCAAAAAACGTCAACCCATGTCATATGAGTATGAGCCTACCTAATTTCCAATTCCACCAGTAGTGAAAAAAATTCCTTGAAAACTGTCCATAAATGTTAGAGTGTAATTCATGAGCATGATCAGAGAAGGGATAGTCATGACCATGTTCCAATTAGGCCATCAAAAAATTGGTGACAAAAAACATAGTATTATTTGTGAACATAATCAAAGAAGGGATAGACATGATTATGTTCCAATTTGTGAAAGCTTAAACATTACTCTCATGCAAGAATAAGAACCCCTTGATTAAAGCTATCTATAGATTAGATTGACCCTATGGAGTGTGTAGGAGCACAACGTTCTAGGTTAACTTGAATTCAATTTAAGAGTTAAAATCAATATTAATAATGAAGAGACAAATGCATAGCCAAATAGAGATATTTTTACTTAGTCTAAACAATCAAAGGAAAAACTATTTTCTGGAATGAGTCATGAAGGATTGGCACTTCCAATATTGTTAACTTGAGTAAATTATGATATAGGTATATTTGATTGGGTTATTTTGTAATTACAAATAGATAAAACTAAAGGTCATATTAAAACCTATGTATATGGAACCATCAAGGTTAAATTTGATCTGGATAAATTGTCTATGGTCTATAAGTAAGAATGGCATGAGAAAAATGGTAATGCAGTGTTGCGATATTTGATACAAGCTATATCTAATGTTAAGAAGATGACAAGGATGGTGACTAAATTGGAAAGTTAGTTTAAGCAAGAGAAAATTGGTAACAACGCAAGCAAGGTTGGTAAATATTCATAATCTTGAGGGAAGAGTGATTGCCATAAGATAAAATCCAAACAATAAAGATGTTCTCAAATCCTTAATAAAGGGAAACAAAGAAGAAAATTTAGAGTGTGGTATCAAAATTGAATATACAAGCTTCATAGCATATCCCAATTAAGCAATTGATAGAAGCAAAAAAAGAAAAAGTTTAGTTAATGGATTTAGGTTTCTAATTTGCTGCAACAAAACAATAGATTGGGTCTCATAATTGATATGTTGAAAGAAGAAACAAAACAAGCAACATCATGTATGCTAGCTCAAAAACCATCTACGCACAAGTGGAGATCATAAAAGTAAATATATTTCTTAGAAAATCCGCAATAGTCATCTTTAATTTGTCAACATTTCATGTCACCAACTGGATCCATCATTAGGACAAACTAATGATGGATCTAGCTGGTGATCTGAAATGTTAACAAATTAAACATGAATACTCTATATTGTTTTAGCAATTTTAATAACCACTCGCACAACATAAATCTAAAAATAATAAATATCTTGTCAAATTAAGGGGTTGAGGAAGAGCATGTAGTAATTTTGAAGAACAAAGTTTATGATCTTTCACAAGAATTATTGAGAGTGGAAGAAAATATCAAATTGAAGAATGTGGAGATTTTGTAATTAAATAAAAAATGGAGGAAAGAGACACAATGATTAAGGATTGCCATGAAAATATAGTTCAAAGAGACAAAAATATAGTTGAAGGAACTCAAAGAATCAAGGACCTAACGAGTCCTTAAAAGAAGTTGCAAAGAGAGTAGCCAGAAAAATAAATTCTCATTGGAGGAAAACATGTCATATGGGATCAAATTACAATGATAATGGACAATCTCACGGTTCATTTGATGTTGTAAAACAAATTGAAGCTTTATTGAAATGAGTATAAATTGAAAGAATTAAATGATGGACTCAAATAGAAGATAATTCACAAGTGTTTGAAGAATTGATCAAGTATCTAGATGGTTGAATCCAGTGTTAGTTGATTTATATCAGTGTCAATGATCGAACCTCCATAATAATGGTAGCTAGTGAGGTTAACAGAAAGAAGAGCTTAATATTGACAACACAAAATAAATGTAATTTAATGGTTCAACATGGCCATTGTTTTAGATGTTTCAAAAAATAGGGTATTCCTACATATGACGAACAAATTCAGTAAGAAGTCACACAACCAAATAAAATATCAATATGTCAATATTTTTACATGTTTAAAACCATGGACAAGGGAAATAGGCCATAGCCTCAACCAACATGGCTACTTGAGCCAATATATTAATGTGAAAGAAAGATATTTTACAAGATATCTTCTCACAATTGATTGTTAGAAAATCACCCTCCATTCTTTTTAAATAGAGACCATGGAAAAATCCAATGTTAACCCATGGATCAATATAACCATTAATATTTAGGATAATATGAGTTGTCGCATGACTCTATGTCTTGAACGTATCATGATTGTTAGATTACGTAACTGAAAATGAATATTGATCCATACTAAAGAAACACACTTTTACCTAAAGGAATAGTATACCAAGTTGAACCTAACTAAATCATAATTTTCTAAATCTCTTAACATCCCCACTTAAGAATAATTAAAGTTTGGAAAAAGTCGCTTCTGCAAGTGACTTTGTGAAAATGTCTGCAACTTGATATTTTGTAGGGAAAAAGAGCATTTCAATAACTTGATCATGAATGAGCTTTCAGATGATGTGAATGTGTAGCTCAATGAGTTTGCATTACTAATGTTGAACTAGATATTTGGAGAGATGTTGGAATCCAAACTCTGAAAGGATCTTTCGAAGCCACAGGGATTCTTGAATTTCATTAGTCGTTACTGATTAATATGCATATTTTAAACAAAGAGTGATAGATGGTTATTTATTACAATCCTAAGTGACAGGTCTAGAACTAATGTTGAAAACACAACTTGGAGTAGAATTTCAATCATCAAGGTTTCCATCCCAATTCAAAACAGTGAAACCAACCAACAAAGGAGTCCCCCTTGAATTGTAATTTATTCCAAACTAGACTATACCCTAGATATACCAAAGTATCCTCTTCGCTTCTCTCCCCATCTATGTGAGGAAAAAAGGGCCAGAACAAGGTAAATGAAGTTTTTTTTGGATACGAGAGAAAAGGTTTCATTGTAGTCAATTTCTTCATCTTGAAAGAATCCTTTGGTAACTAACTGATCCTTATGTCTTTGAACACTTCCATATTATGCATACTTAGTTATGTATACCCACTTACATATGACAAGTTTTCTTCCTTTTGGAAGAGTTAAAAGATCCCAAGTATCATTCACCATTCAAGAATGTGATCATTCATTTTTCTGTCTCAATCAGGATGGTTGAAAGCTTCTGCAAATGTGTTTGGATCATGAGTCTCTAAAAATTGAGACAAAAGAGAGGAGGATCACAGGAATTGTGAACATGTATGATCTCGATCTAAAGGATCACTGACAATATGACTAGTTGCGTCTTGCATTGAACATACGAAGATGTGGGATGCAATGGGGTTGATGCAAGTTCATTTTCAATGGACTCACCTATAGGAAGGTGAGAAGATGGAGGTGGATTTTCATCCTCACTATCATCATTTGAAGAAGAAAATAGAATATGAACAAAAGATGGCACAAATTTTGGAGATGGATCGTAGGCTGAATATGGCACAATCACTTAATTAGGCTTGGAGATGAAGAATTTTTCATCAAATTTAACATATCTTCTAATAATCATTTCATTGGAATGGGGATGAAGAAGTCAATAACCTTTGACATCTTTAGAATATCCAAAAATAAAAGATTTATCACTTCTAGGATGTAATGTTTTCCTTTTCTCCTTAGGAATGTGAGCCCATGCCACACTACCAGATACATAGAAGTGAATTTCATGTGTCTTAATTTCAATCCATGCTTCTTCTGGTGTTATATTTTTAAAATATTTTTCGGTGTACAATTTACTATGTAATTGACCCAATTGATGGCTTCCCCCCAATAATGAACACTTGATCCTTTATATTTTAGCATATAATTATCCATTTCCTTTAATGTGCAATTATTTCTCTCAAAGACACCATTTTAGAGGGCACAAGGAATTACAAGAGGAACGTTTTCCAAAATTTTCCTAATGATGTTTGTAGAGAACACAACCTACATAAACACAATCTCTACAATAAATGAGAGGAAGAAAATACACCATATTTTGAATTCATAGTTTCTACAATGAGTGATACTTTAGATGGGAAAACCACTCATGCCAAGTTTTACTGAAGTCATCGCTATGGGAAACATAATTTGATGGAAAATACGATGACCCAAAGTTGTCAAATTTGTACAACTTTGTAATTTCATCTACAATTCTAGTTGCTAGAACATGCTTAGGATCTTTTAAATCCTTGATTAGAACTTGGTGAGGTGAAAAATATATGGTTTTAACTTCAACTGAATTAGTGATCCGATATACTGATAGAAGGTTGCAGATAAGACTTGGAACACACAATACATCATTGAAATGACCATTATTTTCATGAATATTTCTAGATTCTACAAATCAAGAGATCTATCATCACCAAGAAATATGTGTTTGGTATTAGACTCATTAAGAGTGGAAAGATGGATTTATCCTTATCCATATGATAAGATGATACAAGATCAATATGCCACTCATAAGAATAATTAGATGTTGTATTGAAGGAAAAATGAGAAGCAGAAAGTTCATGTCCAT
>JASDQU010372526.1:83264-94573 GCA_032191745.1 Picea mariana
TATAGCGGGCGCATGTTTGGGGTGCATCGCATGAGTTGTAAAAGTGTTGCAACAAATGAGTTCTATAGTGTCGAATCTATGTATGAGTGTCTTGGTGAGGAGAGGTGAATTGTGTGACTCTGCCCAAGTTCTAAACTGATTCGATAGCACTCATATTGTAACTATTTTTCAATAATAAGACTTAGTCAAGTGTTAGGCATGTCTTGTGTCACCCACATTATATGTGTGTATCTGTTTTATACATTTCACAAGTGTTCTCTTTGTTTGGAATGTTCATGGATGGATGCTTAAATGACTATGTGTTAAGTTGTTAACAAGACTGTCAGAGTATACAAGTGAGTTGCACAGAGTTAAAGTGTGACTCACTCGTACCCTAAAACAGAGTATAGTTATGTTGTAAGTGAAGAGACGTAGTCCATATGAATTATCCTTAATGTTACCAAGTAACCAAGTAAGAATCGTTGTGGTGCTACACATCCCTTAAAGGGTGCACAATTGTAAAATTTGGACAAACATCCTATGAAGACATGACACATACTATTATAACTTGTGCGCTACATTATACTACACTATACTAGTTACATTTCCTCTAATATTTGCCCCACCCCTACATTATACTAGTAAGTTGAAACCTTAATATATATTGACATTATAGCTTAGTTTTTACCTTGTTTCGTTGGTCGCTAGTTAGAGCTTAACAATTATTGTACAATTATCAAATACTCTTTTAACATTCATAAGATCAAATGAAGGTCTTCCATTAAAATCATTACAATCCATTCATATGGATATGGGAGCATAAAGTACCAATGAACGGTACACATTCATTTAAATGAACGATATGGTGTATCAATGGGATCTATTGGATCGATATGATGATGTTCCTTATATAGATGATAATCAGTTACACTCATCGAGCCAATTAAGATCATCCATGTTCTTTTATTTAGTTATCTATTCATTAAATCAATGGATGGATGAAGATATGTAACTTTGAAAATCTTATTAAAAAATCATATTAAACTAAACTTTATACAAATGACATTGTACTTTAGTTTCAAGAACATAGCTCAGAGATTAGAAAAGAGTTTATGTCATCTATCAATATTAATATATCACTATTTATAAGGTTTACAAATAATATGAATATGTCACAAAATAATTTCTCACACCAAGAGGGTTGAAGATGAAAAACACTTTCTCCTAGAGTTCCTTTCCTATATTCAAATTAGATCTCAATTTAAAAATATTTGTGAGAATCTTCTAAGTCATCAAAACTTTAATAATTTTAGAAAAGTTTTCTTAATACTTTTCAAACATCAAAATAACATTTTTAAAAAATCCAAATAATTTCTTACTTTTCTTAAAATCCAAGAAATTTTTTTTACTTAATAAAAATTAACCATAATCATTATTATTATGCAATCCATCCATTTTAAAACAATTTAATATTATCTCGATGGAAATATGAGTATTTTTGTGTTTAAAGTTCTTAACGGAAATATTAAGATGGAATACGCAACACAAAGGGTACCATAGGATTCGAAGTTGTAATTTATGATTATCTTCATTCTCAATATATTACATAGACTAAATTTAATTTAATTCATTTTTAGAGTTATATATATTTTTGTATGTGAAATATTACGAATAAATATAAAAATTTAATTCATTTTTAGAGTTATATATATTTTTGTATGTGAAATATTACGAATAAATATAAAAATATATTTTTATGTACGTTTTTACAAAAATTATTATAAAAAACTATTTATGAAAAAATTATGATTCTCTTACTTATCATGTCATGTTATATAATTAAAGTTTTACATTTATAATTTTTATAAATTTGATATCATAAAGTACATAAAAAAAAATTAATGGATCATAATGTTTGCTGAAAGCATTTCTCTCGGCTAAAGAAAATAAATGAAGCGCAATGTAAGATTTTCATATTTAAAAAAAACTAAACAAGTTATAAGTTTAGATTATTTTATTATGTAAAATGTTTGTTCTTAAATGATGGTCAAATTTTCAAAAATCAATAATTTAATATAAACAAACCATGTTACATCTTTAATTTATCAAATTTTGTTTTGAAAAAAACTAAATTAACAAGAACTTCTTAAATAATTTTCTTAATATATTTGTTTAACAAATAAAAAATAAATCTCAACATTTAAATTCTAATAATACAAATTAAAAATAAACCACTTCATCATAAATAATCTTTTGAGGATTGGATTATTTACAAAAGCGTTGAACAAAATCAAAGAAAATGTATTAATCACAATAAAAGGCCATTTCATCATGAATAGTCTTTCTTCTGTTGTTGGTTTAAACCTTGTCTAGTCTGTGTGTCATGCTTGGAAGGTGTGCAGTGCACCTAGAGGTTATAGTGATAAAGTGCACCTAGAGGTTATAACTATAGAGGTCGAAAAACGTCGACCCATGTCATGTGAGTATGAGCCTACCTAATTTCCAATTCCACCAGTAGTGAAAAAAAATCCTTGAAAACTGTCCATAAATGTTAGAGTGTAATTCGTGAGCATGATCAAAGAAGGGATAGTCGTGACAATGTTCCAATTAGGCCATCAAAAAATTGGTGACAAAAAACATAGTATTATTCGTGAACATAATCAAAGAAGGGAAAGACATGATTATGTTCCAATTTGTGAAAGCTTAAACATTACTCTCATGCAAGAATAAGAACCCCTTGATTAAAGCTATCTATAGATTAGATTGACCCTATGGAGTGTGTAGGAGCGCAACGTTCTAGGTTAACTTGAAGTCAATTTAAGAGTTAAAATCAATATTAATAATGAAGAGACAAATGCATAGCCAAATAGAGATATTTTTACTTAGTCTAAACAATCAAAGGAAAAACTATTTTCTGGAATGAGTCATGAAGGATTGGCACTTCCAATATTGTTAACTTGAGTAAATTATGATATAGGTATATTTGATTGGGTTATTTTGTAATTACAAATAGATAAAACTAAAGGTCATATTAAAACCTATGTATATGGAACCATCAAGGTTAAATTTGATCTGGATAAATTGTCTATGGTCTATAAGTAAGAATGGCATAAGAAAAATGGTAATGCGGTGTTGTGATATTTCATACAAGCTATATCTAATGTTAAGAAGATGACAGGGATGGTGACAAAATTGGAAAGTTAGTTGAAGCAAGAGAAAATTGTTAACAACGCAAGCAAGGTTGGTAAATATTCATAATCTTGAGGGAAGAGTGATTGCCATAAGATAAAATCCAAACAATGAAGATGTTCTCAAATCCTTAATAAAGGGAAACAAAGAAGAAAATTTAGAGTGTGGTATCAAAATTGAATATACAAGGTTCATAGCATATTCCAATTAAGCAATTGATAGAAGCAAAAAAAGAAAAAGTCTAGTTAATGGATTTAGGTTTCTAATTTGCTGCAGCAAAATGATAGATTGGGTCTCATAGTTGATATGTTGAAAGAAGAAACAAAAGAAGCAACATCATGTACGCTAGCTCAAAAACCATCTACCCACAAGTGGAGATCATAAAAGTAAATATATTTCTTAGAAAATCCGCAATAGTCATCTTTAATTTGTCAACATTTCATGTCACCAACTGGATCCATCATTAGGACAAACTGATGATGGATCTAGCTGGTGATCTGAAATGTTAACAAATTAAACATGAATACTCTATATTGTCTTAGCAATTTTAATAACCACTTGCACCACATAAATCTAAAAATAATAAATATATTGTCAAATGAAGGGGTTGAGGAAGAGCATGTAGTAATTTTGAAGAACAAAGTTTATGATCTTTCACAAGAATTATTGAGAGTGGAAGAAAATATCAAATTGAAGAATGTGGAGATTTTGGAATTAAATAAAAAATGGAGGAAAGATACACAATGATTAAGGATTGCCACGAAAATATAGTTCAAAGAGACAAAAATATAGTTGAAGGAACTCAAAGGATCAAGGACTTAATGAAGTCCTTAAAAGAAGTTGCAAAGAGAGTAGCCAGAAAAAAAAATTCTCATTGGAGGAAAACATGTCATATGGGATCAAATTACAATGATAATGGACAATCTCACAGTTCATTTGATGTTGTAAAAAAAATTAAAGCTTTATTGAAATGAGTATAAATTGAAAGAATTAAATGATGGACTCAAATAGAAGATAAGGCACAAGTGTTAGAAGAATTGATCAATCTAGATGGTTGAATCCAGTGTGAGTTGATTTATATTAGTTTCAATGATTGAACCTCCATAATAATGGTAGCTAGTGAGGTTAACACAAAGAAGAGCTTAATATTGACAACATAAATTAAATGTAATTTAATGGTTCAACATGGCCATTGTTTTAGATGTTTGAAAAAATAGGGTATTCCTACATAGGATGAACACATTCAGTAAGAAGTCACACAACCAAATAAAATATCAATATGTTGATATTTTTACATGTTTAAACCATGGACAAGGGAAATAGGCCATAGCCTCAACCAACATGGCTACTTAAGCCAATATATTAATGTGAAAGAAAGATATTTTACAAAAGATCTTCTCACAATTGATTGTTAGAAAATGACCCTCCATTCTTTTTAAATAGACACCATGGATAAATCCAATGTTAATCCATGGATCAATATAACCATTAATGTTTAGGATAATATGAGTCGACGCATGACTCTATGTCTTGAACATATCATGATTGTTAGATTATGTAACTGAAAATGCATATTGATCCATACTAAAGAAACAAACATTTACCTAAAGGAATATTATACCAAGTTGAACTTAACTAAATCATAATTTTCAAATCTCTTAACATCCCCACTTAAGAATAATTAAAGTTTGGAAAAATTCGCTTCTGCAAGTGACTTCGTGAAAATGTCGGCAACTTGATATTTTGTAGGGAAAAAGAGCATTTCAATAACTTTATCATGAATGAGCTTTCATATGATGTGAATGTGTATCTCAATGAGTTTACATTACTAATGTTGAACTAGATATTTGGAGAGATGTTGGAATCCAAACTCTGAAAGGATCTTCCGAAGCCACAAGGATTCTTGAATTTCATTAGTCGTTACTGATTAATATGCTTATTTTAAACAAAGAGTGATAGATGGTTATTTATTACAATCCTAAGTGACAGGTCTGGAACTAATGTTGAAAACACAACTTGGAGTAGAATTTCAATCATCAAGGTTTCCATCCCAATTCAAAACAGTGAAACCAACCAACAAAGGAGTCCCCCTTGAATTGTAATTTATTCCAAACTAGACTATACCCCAGATATACCAAAGTATCCTCTTCGCTTCTCTCCCCATCTATGTGAGGAAAAAAGGGCCGTAACAAGGTAAATGAAGTTTTTTTTGGATACGAGAGAAAAGGTTTCATTGTAGTCAATTCCGTCATCTTGAAAGAATCCTTTGGTAACTAACTGATCCTTATGTCTTTGAACACTTCCATCTTATGCATACTTATTTATGTATACCCACTTACATATGACAAGTTTTCTTCCTTTTGGAAGAGTTACAAGATCCCAAGTATCATTCACCATTCAAGAATGTGATCATTCATTGTTCTGTCTCAATCAGGATGGTTGAAAGCTTCTGCAAATGTGTTTGGATCATGAGTCTCTAAAAATTGAGACAAAAGAGAGGAGGATCACATGAATTGTGAACATGTATGATCTCAATCTAAAGGATCACTGACAATATCACTAGTTGTGTCTCACATTGAACATACGAAGATGTGGGAAGCAATGGGGTTCATGCAAGTTCATTTTCAATGGACTCATCTACAAGAAGGTGAGAAGATGGAGGTGGATTTTCATCCTCACTATCATCATTTGAAGAAGAAAATAGAATACCAACAAAAGATGGCACAAATTTTGAAGATGGATCGTAGGCTGAAGATGGCACAATCACTTAATTAGGCTTGGAGGTGAAGAAGTTTTCATCAAATTTAACATATCTTCTAATAATCATTTCATTGGAATGGGGATGAAGAAGTCAATAACCTTTGACATCTTTAGAATATCCAAAAATAAAAGATTTCTCACTTCTAGGATGTAATGTTTTCCTTTTCTCCTTAGGAATGTGAGCCCATGCCACACTACCAGATACATAGAAGTGAATTGCATGTGTCCTAATTTCAATCCATGCTTCTTCTGGTGTTATATTTTTTAAATATTTTTCGGTGTACAATTTACTATGTAATTCACCCAATTGATGGCTTCCGCCCAATAATGAACACTTGATCCTTTATATTTTAGCATACAATTATCCATTTCATTTAATGTGCAATTATTTCTCTCAAAGAAACCATTTTAGAGGGCACGAGGAATTACAAGAGGAACGTTTTCCAAAATTTTCCTGATGATGTTTGTAGAGAACACAACCAACATAAACACCATCTCTACAAGAAATGAGAGGAAGAATAGTCACCATATTTTTAATTCATAGTTTCTACAATGAGTGATACTTTAGATGGTAAAACCACTCATGCCAAGTTTTTCTGAAGTCATCGCTATGGGAAACATAATTTGATGGAAAATACGATAACCCAAAGTTGTCAAATTTGTACAACTTTGTAATTTCATCTACACTTTTAGTTGCTATAAAATGCTTAGGATCTTTTAAATCCTTGATTAGAACTTGGTGAGGTGAAAAATATATGGTTTTAACTTCAACTGAATTAGTGATCCGATATACTGATAGAAGGTTGCAGATAAGACTTGGAACACACAATACATCATTGAAATGACCATTATTTTCCTGAATATTTCCAGATTCTACAAATCAAGAGATCTATCATCACCAAGAAATATGTGTTTGGTATTATACTCATTAAGAGTGGAAAGATGGATTTATCCTTATCCATATGATAAGATGATACAAGATCAATATGCCACTCATAAGAATAATTAGATGTTGTATTGAAGGAAAAATGAGAAGCAGAAAGTTCATGTCCATGAGAAGAAGTGACGAGTGCCTAAAATGGCATACTTTCAACACCCGTCTATACCTTTTTTCTTAACATTTTCCATCTATCACTTCCCTTTTTTATACTTCCATTATTCAGTTCACCTAATTTTTCAGCAAAGGTATGAATCCTACCCCATATGTCATTGTTACAATATTCTTGACTAATTATTAAGAAGGAACTCGTTACTACCAGTCACTAATGTTGTTGCATATGAATCTAGTAGTTGCAACACTCCAAGAAGATGAAACACTTGTTTTCTAAAACTCCAAGATGATACAGTTTCAAGCACAAAACAACTTGCTGTAATTTTGGGAACAAAACCGAATTGCTGCAACTCAAGGTGCATCCACGATTGCTGCAATTCCGAAAAAAAAAATTACAACTGCAAGAACAATTTTTTTGTTGCGACTCCATAAATAGATCACCATACAAATGGTCAACGTTTTACTTGGGATCCAACAATTGGGGGCCAATATCCACGAGAGAAAGGGACATAAGAAAAATACACGACTACAGAAAATGGTTACCTATCGAGTCAACATATTCCCGTAATTGAATGAATCATTGTAACTGGATGAATAACCTGATTCTCATCGATTTCCATTTGTTGTCTATACAATTTTAGAAGAGTAGTCATATTGTATAAAAGCCTCAACTCCCTAAGAGATGGGGGGAGGAAATTATTCGTGAAAATACATTTTTCTATTGTATCTTTCTACTTGTGTGTTGATGTATTGATTGATCGTGTGATTATGATTCTTATTGAAGGGCATATGTGAACGCTCTTCAACTGGAAGGGAGATTCTGGTCTGAGATTGTCTACAATAACCTAAGTTGTTAGGGGTAACTCACCGTGACAAGTTTTATGACTCTGTTAGCCGATGAGGGGATCTAATCTAAACTTCAAAAAATAAAACCGCTAACTATTCATTAACAAAGACCTACTATGTACATTTACTATTAACACATTTTATATACATAATTTACAAAATAAATAGGTGCAAGATTTGTATAAACTCTTGTGAAACTAGAATCTTACAAAAAGAACTAGATCTTAGTCAAACAAAAATATCAAAAGATTTATTACTAACCAAAAACTCTAATATAAAATAAAATAAAGGAATGATGGGAGTAAATGATAATGATGTGATTTCGAATGAGAAAAGCATCCATACTTATAAAGCAATTTACATGCACCACAAAATTGAAATGAAATTATACTAAACTATTGTTGGCCAGAAATAAAATGAGAACTATCAGTCGTATCGTTTTGTGTAAAATATCTTCTAGGTGTCTGCTTACTGAGAGAAATCCAGGACACACCACTATAAAGGAATGTTATAATATCTAAAGGAAGCAAATTCAATAAATATTATAAGTCCTATTAACCATGCAAAAAGAACAAATCATTTGTATAGATCCTTCATGAGAATTAATGAACCACTTTGCCGACAAAACAACTCAATCAACAAAGTATATCACAATATGCATAATAATAAAAGTAAAAATTGTTTTACTATAATGTAATGGTGAAATCATTTCTTTCATGTAGCATGTTGACTGTTGGGATAATAAACCATCATTTACGCATTTAGACCAAATATGATAGTGTGTTGATAAACTAGACAAAAGATGACCTATAACAACACCAATTTAGCACAAGAAGGA
The DNA here is from genome assembly GCA_032191745.1 of Picea mariana. NCBI lineage: Eukaryota > Viridiplantae > Streptophyta > Pinopsida > Pinales > Pinaceae > Picea > Picea mariana. Next base: position 91,928 of record JASDQU010372526.1, read on the forward strand.
AATGAATGAAGTAAATGAAATATTATATTACAACACGGAAATTACCCATAGAACTAAAGCCTCAAGCAATCCATAATTCTATGTCCTTCTTCACAATATTTACTTGTTCATCATCCCAAAAATTTTCCTGCTCGTGTGACTCTAAAATGCATGAGTATTTAAATAGTAGTATGGATTGATCATCATGTCCACATGATAGATTCGAACCCCTTCAAAATTCATATCCCTTTGTACAAGTTTCAAGTTTATACTCCGAATAGAAAAGTCTTATAATAATAAAATCAACTTGCTCAACAGATTATCAAAACGTTTGTGGACATAGAAACAAGAGGATATAATTCACCTTTTCAAACTAACTCTGTGCTAATTTAAAACAAAACGAAATCCAGGGAGTATGCCATTGTCTCCATAAATTTGGTCGATAATACTTTTCCAAGTTGTTCATGACCTAAAAATAAAAGGAATAAAATCAATTAAAATCAACAAAAACTAATTAAAGGCTAGCTACAAAATCTTTGATTATGTAGCTAGTCTAAAAACAATACAAAATCAAAACAAAAAATCAAAATAAAACTTAAAAATGTTGACTTTACATTACGAGGAATTATCCATTACAAATCTAGGATGCATATAAATTGGATTATGTGATAATACTGACATTAATGGATTCCTTGACGACAGTGTTTGGAGAGTTCTTTGGTTTTTTTAATAGCTCGGGGAAAGTTTGTTCTATATTACTTGTCAATTTTTGAATCTCTCTCTTTAACTCATTGTTTTGCCTCTCATTTGATATGTTTGATTTGAGCACCTTGCTCTAAAAAATCCAAGGGTTTATCTTTCAATCATTTAAGGATCGATTCTCGGTATTGGGTACACTCCAACCCTCTTTTATTTTTTCTTCTGGTCACATGCAATACAAGAATGATAACTTCCTTTTGAGCCAAAGGATTAGCTCGAGGAGAATTGGATTTTCTGGAACCCTAAACTAATTTCTCAATCGTCATAGATTTTTTGAGAAATTTCTCTTTATAAAATGGGGCATATCTATGAAATTTCTTTGTTTCTAAAGAAACTGCCTGTGTGGACAGTAAATGACCCCATTTTGGAGATTGGTTTTTAACGATTTTGTCAAGCGCTTCACTGTTTTCTCAGAATCCATCTCATAAAATCATCTCTAAATTCTGGCATGAGGCTGAAATCTGTTATACTATTGTGGGTAAGTAAAACCTTGTGGGTTTCTTAGCTCTTCTTTTACCTTTACTACAGGACCATGAATTGTTCTGTCACTAGGTCGCATAGTAGGGTAGCTTGAAACAAGGCTGTGATATTTCTATGAAAAAAAAAAAACCTCGATTTGTAACATAAAGGGATGATTGAAAACAAATAGGAACATAGTCAAATACCTCATCCCTACAAATATGGTTAGGAACTCGAAGAACCAAGGATGACATGAAACATTCAACCACTTAAACTCAGATGATTTCCCGGATTTCTCGCATGATAGAGGACATAAGGGTTAAAGATCAAATATCCTATGTCTTCATTATGATTAGCCACAAAATACTGATTTTAGATCATGGATGATGGCATGATTATAATTATCATATTGCATTCGTTTGCAGGATTAAGCCAAGGTATGAGTGTAATGGAAATCGAGCTCACACAGAAACCAAGATAACTTGAATAAGGTTATCTGTTTTATTCAATCAATGAAATAAGAGAGAAAATAGCTTTCTTATATAGGTTACATTCAAGTAGAGTCAAACCACATTATGAATGTGGGATAAAGTGAAAATATAACCTAAAAGCAAATATCTGACCTAAAAGCAAATAAATTAACAATGCTGCAGCTCAATAGTTCCATCTTGTACAAGCTTTCTGATGAAGTGACAGTGTGTATCAACATGTTTGGTATGCTCGTGGAAGACTGGATTCTTGGTAAGTTTCATTACCACTTGATTGTCACAGAACAAGGGTGTAGGCTCTCTCTGATACATCTGCATATATGATAACATCCTTCTGAGCTAAACTTCCTCGCATGCACCTTTCAATGCTCCTCGATACTCTATTTCTATCGATGAAAGGGTGACTGCATGTTGTTTCTTGCTGGTCCATGTGACTGCACCCATGCCAAGGCTGAAGACATATCCAGAAGTGGATTTTTTTTCATCAACAGAACCTGCCCAATCTAAATCCGTATACCCACAAAACCTTGAGTCTTTTCTCCTGCTATACAGAATACCAAAGTCAAGTGTCCCTTTCACATATCTCAGCACTCGCTTCGTTGTTGTCTAGTGCTCTACTTTCGGCATTGTCATAAATCTAGAAATGAAGCTCGCAGCAAAACTCAGATCAGGTCTAGTGGTTGTAAGATATATCAAGCGACCCACTAGTTGTCTGTATAGTGACTCATTGACTTCCTTTGAGTTAGTCTTGGCTGAAAGTTTTATCCCTTTCTCCATAGGTGTAGAGGAGAATTTGCAATCCTCCATCCTGAACTTATCCAACAAACACCTGGCATACTTTTCTTGTGAGACAAAAATGTTGCTCCCTGTTTTCAAAACTTCTACACCCAGACAATAATGTAGGAGGCCTAGATTTGTCATGTCAAATGCTCTTCTCATGTTGGATTTGATCCATGTAATT
>JASDQU010372527.1:0-18756 GCA_032191745.1 Picea mariana
CTTATCAATCCCTATGTCTAAAATAGATTTTAGTAGGCATTATAAGGCCTCGAATTCCTCTTATTTATTTGTTCCTATTCCTATATTATCTTTTATCTAAAATCTATACATGTCTCTTGAAGATACAGAATGAATCCAACCCCATTGATAGAATATGGGCCTTGATAACCCCTATCGAAATATCCCCAAGCTAAAGACTTTACCACCTATATCTCCGATAGAATTATTTGTGATTTTTACTTTGGAACAACCTTATAATACACAAATAAAGCATTAACCTAGGAAGTTGCTTAAAAAGGAGGCATCATTTTCTCTTCAAACAAAATAGAGTTTTTAGTTATCCATATTCCTCATAAAAACAGAAATAAGACTCTAGGAATCACTTTAAATCTTCCTGAGTAAACCAAACATTAAGACATTTATCTATGGATTCACATTTCCAAAGGTTTTTTACACCCAAAATATCTCAAACCTCAAGCCATATATTTTGAGAAAAGTTACAATGCAATAACTGATGTGAGGTGTTTTCACCACCTCACCTACAAAGTAAAAAAATACTTGGACTTGCTTTATTTATTTTATGGAGGGATTCCCATGTTAAAATGTTATTCTTAAATATGATCCACATAAACAACTTACACTTTGGGGGGAATTAATTTTCCAAACATTATTCCACCATATTTTCTCATCATCCAGTTCTAGTCCAAGTCCATAAAGAGTCGAGTATCCTATAATAGGGGTATAATTTCCCCATTCTCCATTCAAAGCCTAGGTTAATTCATTTTGCGAATTGTTCATTCTTATATGTTCCTTCTTGATTTTTTCTAAAAAATTATCTCGCCTTTGTGCCAAGTTTCCTTTTCTCTAGCCTTGAGACCACGGGAATGTGTCAATTGGGTTGTCAATAAAATTCCATGTACATATTCCAATTGCTTGTAGAAACTCCCCATGGATCAAAAACCTATAAAGAATCTTGGAATCACAATATTCCCTTTATATATTATTGCTCTAAGTTTTCTTGACCGTAATAAGCTCAATGTCCAAAACACCTGCTTGATTAAACAAGTTATAGAAGAATCCAACTAATCTATTCACTCTAGCACTAGATCCCCATATCTACCTTCTAGTCAAGGTAATATTTAAGTCCATTCCAATAATGAGTTTATTAACTTTAAAACACTCAAAAGTAAAAAAATGTTCCCATTAAATTTTCTTACCCTCATAAATCACATACACATTTAGTGAAGTCAAAGTCAAGCCCAATAATTTATTATATACCTCTATAAAAATCCTTGAATGAATAGAGAAATAATTAATAAGGTACGTATTATGATTCCAACCAATAATCAAACCCTTGAAAACCCTTTTGAATCTAAACTAAGAAATCCCCATCCCCCCAAATAATTTTTTAGTTCAAAAATTAACTGGTCTCCCTTTCTCATTGTCTATTGTATCAAAACTAGATCTAGATTGTCTAACTCCAACAATCACTTGAGGCTTAGTCTCTTGTCCTAACCCTGCAAGCCTCTCATATTAACTAAAATTACTTTCATTGGAACACTAATAAGTGGTTTAAGACTTCTCTAAGTGCCCTTATGATAATCCTTTGCTTACCTTGATTCAGTTCTTTAGTTATTGTCTCCTGACCAAGTTTCAAAGCTAACTTCCTCCCTATAGTTAGAGGTCTCGAGTATTTTGGGAAAACCAAACCCAAACCCCTGTAAGCTAGTAAAAATGGTGGGGCTGACCACCTCCTTGGATGTAGGAGGTAACTTCATGACCACCTCACAAAGGTGTATGAGGGGACTCAACTATTCCTTACACAAATAATATTTTACCTATCAATAGAATGAACAAACTCACATAACTAGAAATCATGGGAATACCTACTCAGAAGCCCTACATACAAATTCAAATCACTCAATAGAGAGACATTCCTACCACTACAGATAACCTTCATCTTTGATTCCATAGGAATTTTCTATACTTTTATATTTTGATAAGAATAGGACTCTATCGATGGATTGATAGATAGTGTATTAGACTTACCCAAAATCTTGATATCCTCATTTACTAGATATTTTCTGCAACATTTCTTCTTTTTCAAGGATAGATCATACCAATATGAGCCAAGATACTTATCCAATGCATCATATTTCCCCAACACTAATCATGAGCCCATAATCAAGGGTATAGAAATTTCCCCAACCTGTAGGACAACCTCCACTACAACATCCTTGTTTTCAAACCCTAAACTAGGAATGTATGTTGTAGATGTAGTACATGGTTGAGAGCCAAGTAATGTATATTGTAAAAGTAGTATGTGGCCAAGAGACAAAACAATATAATATGTAAATGATGTAAATTAAATATAATGGATAAAATGTATCACCAGCTACAAATGGACATGGATAGAGATTTGGGGGCTAAGTATCCAGAAGAGAGGGAAGGGGTCCAAGGGGGGTAGTTTACCCATGTCTATTAAACCAAAACCCATTTCTTATTTCTTTCAAAATTATCCTTAACATGAACCTTACATTAGTTGTTGAGTGTTATAGAGCCCATTCATTGAATTCATGTAAGAGGGTGGATGTGAGAGTCACATCCCATAGTTATTGAGAGCATGGGGGATGATTACAATCACCTTGGGGAAGAGTACAAGTCAAGAAAGAAAGAGAAAGCGGGGAAATTTGTATGGGTAGGAGCCCATAATTATGCATTCACATTTTTTAGGAGAGAGTTATTTTTACATGATTTTTCTAATCAACAATGGAGTGTTGAGTATTGAAGCTTGAAGGTAGTTGTTGTGGGCATGTTTGGTAGTTGTTTTGAGATGGAATTTCATGGAGAAAGAGGCTACATGTCTATGAGTGAAGTTTTGTTCTACGAAGTGAATATTTTTGGCCTGGTATGAAGAAATATGCCATTGATTGTTTGGCCATATGCATGGAAATTCATAAGGTAAAGGCTAAGCACATACATCCAACGTGATTGTTTAAACAATTTCCCAATCCTAAATGGAAATGGGAAGTTGTTATTATCGATTTAATTACCAATTTTCCTAGGGCAACAAGGCAACATGATTCCATCATGGTATTGGTCAACAAGATTACAAAGGATGCACATTTCATTATGGTAAAAGTAACTCATAATGCAGCCAATATTGCAAAAATTTACATGAGAGAAACTGTTAAGCTGCATGGTGTGCCTAAGGAAATAGTATTAGATCAATATCCCAAGTTCACTTCCAATTTTTGGAGGAGGTTGTTTAAGGGATTTGGGACAAATTTGAATTTCAGTAAAACATATCACCCAGATTCAGATGGATAGACAAAGAGAATAAATCAGATAATTGAGGGTGCATTGAGAATGTATGTAATGTAAAACTCTTCTAGGTGGGAGGACTATATCCATTTAGTTGAGTTTTCCTACAATAATGGGTATCAATAATCATTGATTATTATCCTATTTGAAGCATTATATTGGAAAAAATGCAACACACCAGTAATTTGGGAGCCACAAATCTGATATTTCCTTTCCAATCGATGTGTTGGTTGACAATAAAGTGGATTTTCTCATTGGAATTTCCATGTGAGTCATTAAGTTGTGGAATTACCAAGCATTTTGTTGTAATATTTTTATATATGTCAATGTGTAAATTGTCTAGTTATGTGCACCGAGGACAATGTAGTTTCTAGGGGGAGGGGAATGTCACATCCTAGTTTTCAAACCCAAAACTAGAGAGGAATGGTTTAGATGTAGTACATGTCCAAGAGCCAAGTAATGTATATTCTAAATATAGTATGTGTCTATGAGCCAAGAAAATTTAATATGTAAATGATATAAATTAAATATAATGGATAAAATGTATTGCAAGTTGCAAATGGGAAAAGAAATATATTTGAGAGCTAAGTATACATAAGAGAGGGAAGGGTTCCAAGAGGGAGATTTTACCCATATCTATTAAACAAAAAACCATTTCTTATTTCTTTCAAAAATATCCTTACCATGAACCTTCCATTAGTTGTTGAGTGTTCTAGAGCCCAATCATTGAATTCATGTAAGAGGGTGGGTGTGAGAGTCACATCCCATAGTTATTTAGAGCATGGCGGTTGAGTACAATCACCTTGGGGAAGAGTGCAAGTCAAGCGAGCAAGATAAAGGGAGGAAATTTGTATGGGTAGGAGCCCAAAGTTATGCATTCACATTTATGGAGAGAGTATTGTTTTTGCATGGAATTTTTTCGCCAGCAATGGATTTCTAGGTGATGAAGCTTGAAGGTGGATATTGTGGGAAGTTTTGGTAGTTGTTTTGAGGTGTAGTTTCATGGAGAAAGAGGCTGGAAGCCTGTGAGTGGATTTTTTTTTGAAGTTCATCCAAGGAGGAATGTGTTTTGTTATTGGGTGAATTTGTGTTGTAGCTGTAGAATTCCTGAGATACCATCAAGTAGAATTCATTTCCAACCTATGTTGGAAGCGCTGGAGGGGAGTTGAAAGGCGAAAGGGAATGTGAGCAGCGAAGGGAGATTCCATCCCTTGGGTTGTGTAGGTTGGGGGAAAGAGAGATGGTGGACTGGAATTAGCAGTGAATTGATTGTTGAGAAGGGAACATTATCCAACCTTAGGGACTACTATCTATTGTGGATTCATAGCCCTAGATTGGGGGTGTCTTGTTGTTGAGAAATAGAAAATAAAGACTATGGTTGGGAGGAATTTCCATTCTCTACAATGGGTTGCAGATTTTATAAGATGCGTGTTGTTATTTGTAGTGCTTCTGCATGCATAATGCTAATATAGTTGTTGTTCAATTTACTTTGAATTATATTTGATTATTATTTCTTACTGGAAGAAGGTTGATGCATTTAAATCCTTGTTTGAATGTTGGTGTGTGTTATTTAGTTTTTCCTATGCATAGTTAAGAAATTATATTTATGTTTTTAAGCGGCATATACAGTTGCATGGGTATGAATGTCATGTTTTGGGTTATTTTTGCATTTAGATTGAGTATCATAATTTTGTATTGGTTCGTTTTAACAGTGAGGTGACCTAACTAGGGGTTGGGTATGTTAAAACCACCTTGTCCCCCATATCCTAAACATTGTGATTTATGATACTAAATAAGAGATGAACTTTCTAACCTAGTTCCTCAACATCTTCCCTTTGGATTGGATCCATGTGCTTACCTTCCCTACCACAATCTTCAACTGAGATTTATTTCTTCTGCCAAAAAGTTTTGAAGAAATCTTTGTCACGATCCTTATTCATGTGGCGATAGGCATGGATCCTTATTCATATAAATGGGATGTTCTAATAATAGATAAAATATGGGAATATTTTTTACCACCCATTATAAAATCCACCAAATCATAAAGACCGGGAGTGAAATCTATCTTGACTAGAAATATCACCACAGACTTGACATTACTAGTGAAAAACTATCATCAATTAGAAGTATCTTACCAAAACAAATCCCAATAATTGTATTGGCTTGTACTATCCAGAGATCCATGGTTAAGGTGGGTAAATTCACCTAGACTAGATTTTTCTCCATAAACCCATCTTTGGAATCAAATAAATAATTACATGGCTTCATGTATAGGAAAACAATATCTAGGAGCCATTATCCTTTAAGAATGAATAGAACTTCTACCTTAGATTTGAATAAGAACCCAAACCATTCGTAATAGAGGATATGAAAGAATGAATTGTAATATAGAATTCCAAATGACACTTATTGAATCCAACTTCCAAGATATTCCAAAGTCACCCTCTTTTCCCATACCAAATTTTTTCCATCCAAATCAATTATTTGTTTCACACCAATGTCTTCATCAACCACAAAGGAAACCCCACTCTCTTGACTCTTCACCACCTTCCACCACTTCTTTCCCTTCACCTCCTTCACCCTCATCTCTCCTTTAAAATGTTGTAATTCCAAATTTCCACCTATAAACCACTGTCTCCCACCTCCAAAACCTTATTCCTTTCATCGTAAAATTTAGAAAACAAAAACTCCAAGTATAGAGAGTGCTACAAAAGTTCAATAATTATTTCTTCCAATACCTCAAATAAATATGTCTTTAGTCTTCACAAAGTGTAACCATCCTCTCCCTCCAATGAAATGTGATGACTGTAAGGTACCAGATATATTATAATAAGAAAAAATATAAATATTGCAGCAAATACCAATGGAACAACAAAATATAAAGAACCACAACACCAAAAATGCCACCTTTATTGATAGAAAGCTAGGTTCACTTGTCTCTTTGAGGGGGAAACCTCCAACAGAGAAGAGCTCTATTACAATAATTCTTGATGCAAAAATTTCACATGCCTTCAACTCCTATTTATACTAATTCTATCTTCTAAATAACATTATAGATGAAGATATTTCTAGAAGAGGAAGCTTCTATTAAGTCTTCTTCCATTAGACTTGTTCAAATTATTAAATAGGCCTTATTAAATAATGTTATCCTTTATTACATAGAAAATATATTATTCTACCTACATGATGGGTCAGGGAGGTTAGGTCCCTAACATGCCCTCCCCCTTGAAGAACACTCTTGTCCTCAAGGATTGAGATGAGGAAGTTGTTGTAGAATGGTAACTGACTCCTAGGTGGAATCTTATGGAGTTTTATCTTTCCAACGAACTAACACTTCATCGATGGTGCACTGATATATATGACGCTCTCGTTGGTCCAAGACTACTTGTATCTCCAACCAAATAGAACCTTATTCATCCAACTTAGGTATACTAGTTTGAGTCTAGCACTTAGTTCCAATCACTTTATTTAATCATGAGATGTGAAAAATAAGATGGAGCTTAGAATGAATGGGCATAGCTAATTGGTAGGCCACAAACCCCACTCTTTTGATAATTGTATAAGGACCATAAAATTTGTGGGACGTTTATGAGTGTTAAAATTTGAGTGAAGTATACTTATAAGGTTGCATACAAAGAAACACCTGGTTCCATTCAACATATCGATATTCAAAATTACTATGATCTACTTGTTGTTTCATGTGATTATGAGCAATGACCAAATTTTCTTTGAGGGTATTGATAATGGTTGCTCGGATTGTAAGATTGTTGTCAACCTCCCGAACCTTGGAGACACCTAGCATGTATGAGAGAAATGATGATTGATTTTTCCCGCAGACTACTTCAAAAGGAGTCATGCAATTGGAAGTATGGTAAGATGTGTTGTACCACCGTTCAACCAGGGGTAACCATTGAACCCATTGATTTTGTTTGTTAGATGAAAAACACTACAAATAGTTTTCCAAACACTTTTTGACAACTTCAGTTTTTCCATTTGTCTAGGGATGATAGGAAGTGTTGAGATGCAATTGGGTTCCCTGGAGCTTTAACAAGTATTTCCAAAAATTGTTGGTGAAAGTTGGGCCTCGGTCAAAGAAAATAGAATGAGGCATGCCATGGATTTTGAATATATTATCCATTAAAAAATGATCCACTGTGGATGGTCTGAATGGGTGTTGAAGAGAACATAAACGAGCATGTCCGGAAAGGTGATATACTACCACCATGATGACTAATGTATTTCCTTATTTGTGTAAGAAAACAATGAAATCCATAGAAATATCCCTTCAAATAGCAGGTGGAATCAAGAGTAGTTGGAGTGTATTTGGATATTTAATTTTTTCTCTCTTATTGCATTGAAAAGTATCACATTCAACCACAAAGGTGCAGATGTGTTGTTTCATATCATACTAGGAAAAATAGCATTTGACCAATTCATAGGTTTTGGTAAACCTTGAATGCCCAACTACGAGGAAAACATGCAACTCAAAGAGAGACATGGATTTAAGGTTAGATTATTTGCTTAATATAGGTGGCATTTATAGTGAATCTCTTCATTTTTCCAAGAGTACCCTGGAGGAGCTTGAGGATCCTATTGCAATTTTTGGATCAAGATAGAAATTTTGGGGTCTTACAATCATTTCTAGTGAACGGATTGAAGTTAGTCTACTACAATGAATGAGAGGGAAAATATGGCCCCTTGTTCTTCATATTTCCTTGAAATAGCATCAACAACCACATTTCCATTTCTCTTCTTGTAGATGATCTCGTAATCATATCCAAATACAGTGCTCACACATTTTTGTTTCTCAGAGGATGAAATTCTTTGTTCCAAAAAATATTTGAGCCTACAATGATTAGTTTTAATTTGGAAGCATTTCCCCAATAGATAAGGACACTAGAGATCCTTTACATGTAGAATATCCAACATTTACTTTTCATAGGATCATTGGCCCAAATTCCACACTGCTAGTTGCTTTCAAGTGAAATCCAAAGGTCTACCATCTGGCATGAGGACTGCCCCAATTCCTTTCCCTGACGCATTGCATTCTAGGAAAAAACTATTGGTGAAGTCAAGTAGTGGCAAGACATGGGTTGTGCACATAGCATATTTCAAGGATTGGAAGGATTGATCAACTATTGGAGTCCAAATAAAAGCATTATTTTTAAGGAGAGTAGTGAGAAGAGTTACAAATTTTCCATAATTATGAACAAACATGTGATAATATCCCGTTAAAACCATGAAACCAAGCAATATTTTAAGATTTTTAGTGAAAGGAAAATTATTCACAGCTTCAATTTTTTTAGGATCCACCTATACACCATCATTTCCTATAATATGACCTAGGTACTCAAATTTAGAGGTTCCAAAAGAACATTTAGATTGTTTGAGAAAACATTTGTGCTTAGACAATAGATGGAGAACTTGATCCACATGGGTGAGATGGGCTTGCCAATTTTTACGATAGATGAGAATATCATCATATAAAACTAAGACAAAACGATGGAGTAAAGGATGGAAGACATGATTCATGAGACTTTGAAAAGTGGAGGGGGCATTACACATGCCAAAGGGCATGACCAAGAACTCATAGCGACCCTCATGAGTTATAAAGGTAGTCTTGGGGATGTCATCCCATTTCATGAATTTATGGGTGGTAGCCATAATGAATATCAAGTTATGTAAATTATTCAACACCACTCAATTCATCCAAAAGGTCATCAATGAAAGGAATGAGAATTTTTTATTTAATTGTGAGTTTGTTGAGAGCACGAAAATAAGGACACATGCACCAAGTTCCTTATTTATTGAGTACCATTATTACTGGAGAACAATACATGATGGTACTAGGATGGATAACACCTACTTCTAGAAATTCTTGAAGAATTTAATAAATTTCATTTTTCTAGGAAAATGGATGATGATAAGAGTGAACATTGGGAGGAAGACTATTAAGTACTAGAGTAATGGAATGATTGTGGGCATCACAAGAAGGGGGAATTTCATGGGGAGTGTTAAATATAGGTTGGTTCTAGGAGAGTATATATTGGAGGTCATGTACACATAGGGTATCTAAATGTCTTGAATGGAATGAAGTTGCGAAATAATTCTAGAAGTACCTATTTTGAGTAGCTTTTCCATTTTGGGGGAATTGATGATATCAAGTGAACCTGTTGTGGTGCCTTGGAATTTATATTGCTATCCCTCTTGTTACAATTACATGGTGAGGTCCTTAAAGTTCATAAGTATGGGGGGCAAGAGTGTGTGACCATTCATCACCAAGAAAAATGTCATAACCACCCATGTCAATAGAAAACATATGATATTTTAGGAAGTACCGACCAATTTGTACATGCACATTTTCACAATGCTTGCCACATTTCATGGAACCAACATTAGAAACCATGATTTCAAAATTATTGACTACATGGATATAGATATTTACTTCTTGGGAAATGTAACGATGAATAAATATATCGGTGATTCCACTGTCAATGAAGATTATGACTTTCCTATGCTTAATGTAGACAATTAGCTAGAGGGTTTGGGGAGTAGAGAATACAGTGAAGGTATGTAGAAAAATAAACGATTCATTTTCTAGTAGATCAGAGGGTGGAGTAGGATCATCAGTTGGAGGTAGTTCTTCCATCAGGAAAAAATTGACCTCCTTGTCAACAACATCCTCAGAAATGTCCATAAAAATCTTATGTTCCTTACACTTGTGTTCCAAAAAATATTTTTCATCACAATTATAACAAACATTCTTGAGTTAGTGTTCATCCATTTAAGCCCGAGTTAATTTTTATATGTTGAGAGGAGTGGAATGAGGGGAAGGATTGCTACGTCGATGGCGAGGAAGAAAAGAGATTTTTTGGTTCTGTGAAAAGACAACATGGTGTGCTTCCTTGGCACATTCAATAGCTTCAAACCAAGTCTGGGAACAATCCATGAGGACCTGGGCTTGAATTTCATCCTTTAGGTCACTGATAAATCATTCATTGAAGAAGGAATCAAAATTTTCCTTCATTATGAAATCCACATACTCAAATGCAATGAGAAATATTTGGTTGTTATATTCTTTGCAGTGAAAGTCTATTCAAGATGGATTGACTGACAGTCAAAGTTGAAGGAATTGATAACAATTCGAAGGTCAAGATGGTTCAACCGGGTAAAGACAAATTGAAAGACATAGACAACAAGTCGAAGGTAGAGGTGGTTCAACTAGGAAAGGTTGAAGAGGTCAACCAACAAGAGGTCGACAAGAGGGCATGTGAAAATCGACTGAAGACTAAATGAAGGTTGACTAGTAGTCGACTCGTAATCCAACTTGGTAGTTGATTGTAACAAAATCCAAAGATTCATAGGATTTGTAGCCAATGAAATGCATGGATCTATAACCATTTTTGGTAACCTTTTATTTCGGGTTTTTTCTACTGTAAATCCCATAAATAAGACGTGTTGTAATTTTGTAAGAGAACTAATGACTATGGCCAATAGGTGAAAATCCCAGAGGTTATTGATCATGTAAATAAATAATGTATGATGTATATTGTGTCTTAGGTGTGGACCAAGGTTAGACATGTAACAATTTTATTCTGAATGAATAAGACAATAAGGAGAAGAACACTCAAGGAATGTTGGTTTTCTAGGTTTGGGTTTCTAGGGTAAAATCTATGTGTATTGTGTGTTTGCTTTGTCATTTAATTTCTTGCTTAAATATTTATTCCTCTGTTCTTCTAGGTTCAACGTGGAAGTGTTACTCATTTCCTAACATGTGGTATCAGAGCCTGGTTTAACAACCTTGTATTTGAGCTAAACCCTAGGTTTAGTAAGAGTTGTAAGTTAGAAATATTTAAATATTGTGTTAAAGAATGGCGACAAACTCAACAATAGAGATTGAAAAAATCAATGGAAAATATTTTGAGCTTTGGAAGCTTAAAATTGAAGATTTCCTTGTAGATCAAGAACAATGGACATAGTTTGTCCAAGTACCATGCCCATAGGTATGTCGATGGAAGAATGGGAGAAAATCGAGAGAAGAGAAAGGAGTATGATTTGACTTTGTCTTGTAGATTTTGTATTGTTGAATGTCTTGGGTGAATGTTCAGCCAAGAAACTGTGGGACAAGTTGGAGAGATTGTACTAGTTGAAATATCTAGTAAATAAGTTGTTTCTCATAAAGTAATTGTATCTTCTAAAAATGAATGATTGAAGTTCATTGATTGAGCATTTAAATGTGTTTAAGAACATTATAAGTGAGTTATTTTTTGGATATTAAAATCACTAAGGAGGAGAAATGTATTAGCCTATTTTTTTCTTTTCCAGACTCCTGGGATAGCTTAGTCGTGGCTATAGGGAGTAATACAACCACATTAGTGCTAGAAGATATGGTTTCATCTCTACAGTCAGAAGAAATGAGAAGGAAGAACATGAAGGACTGACCAAATATTCTTTAGTGGCGATAGGTTGATCAATTGACAGAGATAAATGCAAATTATCTAGTAGAAAGTCTAAGTCGAAGGGTAGATATAAATCCCCTTATTTAGTCAATGAGAAGATGCTAGAAATGCGGTAAATATGGGAATTATGAAATGGATTACAATTTGAAGGTAATGGAAGTCAATACAATATTTGACGAGAAGCAGTCGACTCAGAGAAAGATGACTCCAGATAAGGGAGGCGATGTGTACCTGGCGTTGACCAATTCGCATCCAGATCAATATGTTTGGTTGATCAACTTAGGAGAACCCTATCATATGAAACCACATAGAGAATGGTTATGTGAATATGAACAATATGAAGGAGGCAATGTGTTCTTCGAGGATGAATCGAGAACAAAAATCATTGGACAATGAAGAGTCTGACTAATACTGCGTGATGGTAGGAGTAAAACCATTCTAGGTGTGCTACACATTGTGGGTTTGGAAAGAAACCTGATATACTTTAGAAATATGAGTGATGGAGGGGTGCACACTTTATTTCATAAGGATTCGTGAAATATGGTTAGAGGTTTTTTTGTATTAAAGAAATGAGTTTGAATTGGAACCCTATACAAGTTGTTAGGGAATGTCAACTTGATTAGACGCAACAACATCGATGTTCCTAAAGTCAACTCAACTTTGACTCAAATTGAATAAACTCGAGCTAATTCGATTAAAACTGAATTGACAAGTAATCATAAAGTCAACCCGACCATGCTATGGCATGAGCGGATGGGACATATTAGATAAAAAGGACTTTGAGCTATGAATAACAAAGGTATGGTCGAATATTTTCCTGAATGTAAATTAGAAGTTAACTTTTTTGAACATTGTATATAAGGAAAACAAAGTTGGGTGAGGTTCCCATCTAGATCGACAAGGGAAAATGGGATTCTAGAGTTGGTTCATAGTAATGTGTTTGTCCCTATTTCAGTTCCTTCACTTGGTGGATCCTTGTATTATGTCTCCTTCATATATGATTTTTCCAACAAGCCATAGATATATTTCCTAAGGAATAAATCAGATATTTTCAAGAAATTTAAAGAGTTTAAATATCTTGTAGAAAGACAAATAGATAAGAAGATCAAGGTGCAGAGAACTGACAATGGCGGTGAATTCCGTGGAAAATAATTTGATTAGTTCTGCAAGCAGCATGGCATAGCATGCCAAAATACCACGCCATATACCCCACAACAAATGGAGTTCCTGAGAAAATGAATAGAAAATTGATGGACAAGGAAAGGAGCATGCTAAGTGGTGTTGGAATCGCACAAAAATTCTGGGAGGCAGTCGACACTACAAAATATATGGTGAATATATCTCCTTCATCGATGCTAGTCGACATGACTCCACATGAGGTATGGTTTGGTAAGAATCCTTCAGTTTCACATCTCAAATTATTTCGATGTGATGCATTCGTGCATGTTCCCAAGGAAAAGAGGAGCAAGCTGGACAAGAAGGTAGTCAAATGTATTTTCATTGGATACAAAGAAGGAATGAAAGTATATAAGGTATCAGATCATGCATCAAGGAGAATAGTGTATTGTTGAGATGTGGTCTTCAGATAAGTCGGAAGTAAGTCCAAGTCTGAAGAAATTGTTTAGACCAATAATAATCCATGGTAGGTGTTGTTTGAACTTAGGAATGAAGAAGATGATTCAGATGAGCCGAACGAATCAAAAGAAGAGGTGGAACAACCAACCCCCATTGCAAGGAGGTCAGAATGAATAAGAAAACCATTTGAAAGATATAGTCCTCCCAGCTTCCATTCTTCATTCATATTAACTGCCACCGACAGTGATCCCAAGTCGGTCAAGGAGGCAGTTGACTCAACAAAGGGAAAACTTTGGAAGGATTCTATGGTCAAAGAGATGGAATCCTTGCACAATAATGAGACATGGGACTTATTCAAATTACCTGGTGGAAGAAAACATGTCAGTAGAAAATGGGTATTCAAGAAAAAGATGAACACAATAGGTCAAGTCAATAAATCCAAAGCTTGATTGGTAGTGAAAGGATATTTCCAAGTCGAAGGAGTCGACTTTGATAAGATTTTTTCCCCTTTTACAAAATTAGCTTCCATTAGATTAATAATATCTTTAGATGCAACATTTGATCTAGAAATAGAAAATATGGATGTAAATACAACATTCCTACATGGGGACCTAGAAGAATAAATCTACATGAAACATCCTGAAGGATTTGTAGTAAAGGGAAAGAAACATTTGGTGTGCAAACTGAAAATATCTCTTTATGGTCTAAAGAAATCACCAAGGATGTGGTACCAAAATTTTGACACATACATTCTTAGTTTGTAGTTTGTGAGAAGAAAATTTGATCACTGCATATACTCCTAAGAAGAAGGTGGGTGTTTCATATATGTAGAATTGTATGCTTATGACATGTTGCTGATTGGAAACATCATGAATGCAATAAAAAAGGTGAAGAATCATTTATCCTCCAAGTTTGACATGAAGGATCTCAGTGCAACAAACTTCATTCTAGAAATGCAGATTAATAGAGATTGAGCAAATTGAAAGATCTGGTTGAACCAGAAAAAGTATGTTGAAATAGTTTTGAAATGTTTCAACATACAATATTACAAACCTGTGAAGGTGCCAATTCCTGTGAGAGAAAGGATAATTGTTGAACAGTGTCCAAGGACATAAGAGGAAATATAATAAATGACATGTGTTCCCTATGCAAGTTTCATTGGTAGTCTAATTCATATGATGGTCTTCACTCAACCTGACATTTCCCATGCAGTGTGAGTGTTGAGTAGATACATGTCAACACCTGGGAACGAGAAGTAGACAAATTTCAAGAGAGTATTTAGGTATTTGTGTGGAAAAAATGATTATGCTATTTTCTATCAAGGAAAACCTAGATGTTATAGTGCATTAAATGTATATGGATTTGTTGACGCCAACTGGGCTAGAGATATGGATCGATGGAGGTTGACCAATGGATATGTCTTTAATATGTTTGATGGAGTTGTCTGTTGGATCAATAAGCGACAGGAAGTTGTACCCTTATCAAAAAAAGAATTAGAATACATGGAATCCACTCATGCAAGAAAATACACAATATGGTTGTAAAGTTTGTGTTTAGGAATGAGGTTTGAGAAGAGAGCTACGAAGATAAATTGTGATAGTCAAAGTGCAATATTTATGGAAAAGAACCCTACGTATTATTATAATACTAAGAAAATTAATGTACAATACCATTTTTTCATATACATGGTGGAAATAAATAAGGTGCTACTAGAGAAATTAGTCATGTTAGAAAACATAACAGACTCTTTGACCAAGTCTGTGAGTGCTGTGAATTTCTCTTGGTGCTAAGAAGCAATAGGAATTGTTTCCCTGGGTCTGTGAATGAAATTTCATAGGTATCCATTTTTCAACAAAGAAAAAAACAAGTGGGATAATGTTGGGTTGTTATATTATTTTCAGTGAAATTCCAGTCGAGGCGGATCGACTGATAGTCAAATTCGAAGGAATCGATAGCAAGTTGAAGATCGAGGTGGTTTGACCGAGTAAAGACAAAGTTGAATAAATAAAAATCAAGTCAAAGGTCGAAGTGGTTTAAATGGGTAAATTAAACGAGGTCAACCGACAATAGGATGACAAGCAGGAATGTGGAAACCAACTGAAGACTGAATGAAGGTCGATCGGTAGTCAATTTTGTAATCTGACTTGGTAGTTGACTGTAACAGAATCTTGAGATTCATAGAATTTTTAGTCAATGATCTACATGGATCTATAACCATTTTTGGGCGCCTTTTATTTAGGGTTTTCCTACTATATATCCTATAAAGAAGGCATTTTTTAATGTTGTAAGAGAGCTAATGGCTAATCACCAATAAGTGAAAATCATAGAGGTTACTAGTCATGTAGATGTAAGTCATAATGGATAAAGGGTTTTTCTTGTGTAAAGAAAGAAGGCATGATGTCGATTGTCTCTTAGGTGTGGACCAAGGTTAGACATGTAACCTTTTATTTTGAATGAATAACAAAACAAGGAGCACAATGCTCAAGGAATGTTGGTTTTCCCAATTTGGCTTTCCAGGTTGAAATATTTGTGTACTATGTGTTTTCTTTGTTATTTACTTTCRTGTTTAAATCTTTCTTTCTCTCTTGTTCTAGGTTTAGTGTGGAAGTGTTCCTAATTTCCTAAAACTAAAGTCTTCTACAATACCATATTGTTTCAACTTGGTAAAACGACCCAAATGGTATGTGTCAGTATTAAAAGAGTTCATAAAGTTCAACCACAAAATGTGTCCAAGAAGCATACCCTTGGTGTGAGTTTTTATGCCATTTCCACCATTTCTAGTGCTCAGGATCCATATAGAGGACACCGTAACAAATTTTTTCCTACTCATCAATGATTCCATGCAAGGAGAAGTAATTTTCCATTCGAGTGACCCAACTAGTGGGATTCGAGCCATCAAATTTGTTCACCTCCAATCTTGAAATATTGAGATCATGAGGAAGGGGGTTGGAMTAAAAAGTATGGGAATTGGAGGAAGAAACACCTTCTAGGTTATAAGGTTGTTCAAATAAGGTAAGGCCTATGGAAATATTTAGTATTCCATGATCTTGGAAGCAAAGGATTCAAGCTAGTTGTCGATGTGGGCTTTGATGTCTTTCTTCATGTCCTATTTCATGTCTTTCATTTTGGTGTATATGGTGGAATGCATGGAGGAATTAATGGTGGAAATATTTACATTGATTTGTCTCATTTCCTTTTGGGTCATGGAGATATGAGAGGATAGGGAATTGAGGCAGTCTTCAAGGTATTGGTTGTGGGTGTGGACCATGGTGAAAGGGAACACAGTAATGGGGTGGGTGCGTCTACACATAAAATGGATTAATGGTAAAGGGTACCACTACAATTGGTGAAAAGAGAGGAATCTAATGGAATAAGTGGGAAATAACAATGTCAAAAATGGAGAGTGGGTCCATAGGAAAACAAAGCATTAAAAGTAATAGATATCACTCTAATTAGGATAAATAGAGGAAGATAATAGGATAGGTACCAAATAAAGGTGTCAGCAAGATCACTATAACATTTTTATTACTCCTACAGAGTTATACTCTGGCTTGAAGAATACTGCAGTGGTGAAATGAACAAATAGTTAATAGGGAAACTTGTGTAGGAATTTCACAACCAGGATGTAGGAGGCAAGGTTGCATGGAAAAATATTTCTTATATTCCTTTTATGTTATGTTGCTTTTTATATTTTTACTGCACCTTAGGTCTAGTCTATTGTTTCCACATTTATACACAATTGATACAATTGATTTGTAAACATAAAGACATTGAGATGCCTAACTTCGTTTATCATAACAGAACATACAATAAGATCAGAGATGAATCATCAATACACAAGAGACTCAATATTTCCATTCTATAATTTTATCCAATTCTCCAAATCTGAGGAACAAAAAAAGTCCTCTCAAAGTTACCAAATATGAGGACAAAACTAGTCCTCTCAAAATTACGAAATATGAGGACAACCTTCTCTTCTAATATATAAACAAGAAACAAAACTCAACAATATTTTGGAAATTGTTTGACAACACAGGTATTCCAACAGAGGACGAACACATTTAGTAACCACTCACATAACCAGATCAAAGATCAACACACCGATGTTTTCACGTGGTAAAACCCCTACGAGGAAACCCACGACCCCAGCCAACGCAGCCACTTGGAGTAGTTTATTAATGAAAAGAAAAATATTATAGAGAGATTTTACAATAGATTTTCTCACAATTGATCATCGGCAAATGACCCTCCATGCTCTTTAAATAGAGATCATGGACCAATTGGGTGTTAAGCCACAGATCAATGGTCATTAAAATCGAGGAGAGTATGAACCGTCGGATCACTCTATGTCAAGAACATATCCTGATCGCCAGATTTCCTAACTACAAATGCATACTAATACATACTAAAGAAACACACTATAAAACAGACTTTTACCTAGTGACACAATAGACCAAGTAGATCTTACTAACTCCTAAGTGTCTAAATATCCTAACATCCCCCCTTAAGAGCAACTTGGGATAGGATTGAAGGATTTACAATAGTGACACAATAGGAGAAGGAAGGAGGAATTAGATCCTATCCCCCCTTAATGACAACTTCATGAACTCCTAACATAGATCAAAGTTTGGAAAACTTCACTTCTGTAAGAGACTTTGTGAAAATGTCTGCAACTTGATCTTCTGTAGGGAAATAGAGCACTTCAATAACTTGATCATGAATGAGATTGATGAAGTGCATGTGTAGCTCGATGTGTTTGTTGCGCTGATGTTGAACTGGGTCTTTGGCGAGCTTGATGGCACTCTGATTGTCACACCAAAGGATGGTCAGATGCGGAAGTTGGAATCCAAACTCTGAAAGGATCTGTCAAAGCCACAGGGCTTCCTGACTTACATTTACCGTTGCTCGGTACTCTGCTTATGCTGAAGAAAGTGCAATAGCTTGTTGTTTCTTACAAGTCCAAGTGACAAGTCCTGAACCAAGGCTAAAAACATAACCTGCAGTAGACTCCCAATCATCGGGGTCGCTGGCCCAATCTGAATCAGTGAAACCAACCAATAAGGGAGTCCCCCCTAAACTGTAATGTATCCCGAACTGAAATGTACCACAAACATAGCGAAGTATCCTTTTAGCTGCTTTCCAATGGCTTTCATGGGGTATTTTCATATATCGGGCAACAAGACCAACAACAAAGGAAAGATCAGGACGGGTATGATTCAAGTATAATAGGCTACCAACTAACTGACGATACAGAGTGGCATCAACTTCAGGAGAAGTACAAGTGGCAAAAAGATTGACTCCAGATTGGAAGGGAGAAGGGGTTGGTTTACAATCATCCATGTGAAAGCAACAAAGAAGGTCACAAGCATACTTAGACTGGGAAAGAAAAATTCCTTCA
>JASDQU010372527.1:18856-29567 GCA_032191745.1 Picea mariana
TGATTCGTCATTCCTATTATCCCATTTGGATTTCTTATCATCATCAATGGGTGTTTTTTCCTTTCCCAAGGTAATCTGGTACAAGCCTTTACTTCTTAATAAATCTTCCATATGGGATTTCCATTGGAAGTAGTTGTTGTTGGTAAGAAAGACATTACTTGTATAATCCATATTAAATATGCAGATAATATTGATTTAAAGACTGAAAGTAATGATCTGGATCAAAAGATCTCGAAAAGTTGTGTAGTTTTTTAAAAAACGGCACTGAAAACGGACTTTTGATGTGAGAGTTATGCCCTTTTTAAAAAAAGGCATAAACGGTAACCAAATAACCACATGATAGTGTAAGCTACTTTATGAAGTGACCCAATTTTATAAAGAGAAGTGGGGATCACTTTTACAATTAAGTTACCTTATAACAGAAAAGTTGCAAGCAAAATAAATAACTCTAAAATAAAATATAAATCTACTTATAGTGATTCACTTTTATACTTGAAGTGAAATGCAGTTTACAATTTTTAGCATGAACTTTTTCAAAAAAAGTAACAAAAGAGAGACTTGAACTCAAGACCTCTTACTTAATAAGGCAAGTTTTAACCAAATTGTCTAGAAAAACATATTGTAATGTTCAGAAGGAGGATTGTTGTTGTTGTTGTTGAAGACGGCCTTAGAGAGCATGCTCAAAGAAAACTATTTTCACACAAGAAAACAATTTCGCTTCTCGATGACAACGAGGGTTAGATCTCAGTTAGCTTACCTGGAAGATGCACCTTTTGCTATCTCTTTCTAATTTTCCGAGATCGCATAGGGCGCAAGACAAAGAGCATATGCAGATCTAAAAGAGTAACAACCTAAAAATAAAAAATGCAAACTGAAATAAAGTCAAAATAAAACTTTGCAGAAATTTTAAAAATGCGTATTCAGGTTTTATACCTCCAGATCTGACTGTAATGGTTGTATCTTGGGAAAATGGAAACCTTTTCGAGTGAAACAAAAAGTGTTCCTAAATGAAATGAGTTCTCTAGACACAATGGAATAGTCCTCTCAGCCCAGAAATATACGAAAATGCCATAAAATGGAGATGAGTCAACTCGGCTTCATGATCTCGATCTTCAACAGAAGCAGGTCTTCAAATAGGCTCTGATACCATGTTCGACAACACATGTATTCCAACAGAGGATGAAAAAATTTAGTAACCACTCATATAACCAGATCAAAGATCAACACACTAACATTTTCACATGGTAAAACCCCTACGGGGAAACATCCATGGCCCCAGCCAACGCGCCCACTTGGAGCAGTTTATTAATGCAAAGAAAAAGATTACGGAGAGATTTTACAATAGAGTTTCTCACAATCGATTATCGGAAAATGAACCTCCATTCTATTTAAATAAAGATCATGGACCAATCGGGTGTTAAGCCATGGATCAATGGTCGTCAAGATCGAGGAGAGTATGAATCGTCAGATCACTCTATGTCGGGAACATTTCGTGACCGTCAGATTTCCTAACTACAAATGCATACTAATGCATACTAAATAAACACACTATAAAACACACTTTTACCTAACAACACAATAGACCAAGTAGATATTACTAACTCCTAAGTGTTGAAATATCCTTACAAAAATCTCCTCTTACCACAAATATATTGCGGACCACTTGTATGACATGATGAGATCACCTGATGTCATCTTGTATGGAATTGTTCCTACCTAGAAGAGCTTGTATAGATGTATGTGATTTGTCCTTTAGCAACTCGTGTACGTACATGAGTGTTCCCACTGCAACCCACATACATGAAAACAATGTACAGACACTTCATATGGATTGCTCCACTTCATAAAATATCTTCCTTCTGAGGTTGTCTCCCTCTCCCACACACAAGGTATGCCTTTCCCTGTGAAGAAAAAAAAATAGAGAGTCCTCAACCTTAGGCTATATTTCCCACCCTAGAAGAACTTCCCTTTATTGAAATCACCAAGCCTTCCACAAGTGTAAACTCACTTATGCTAAATCCATTCTTCTATGATGATACAATGAGATGTCACAATGGCCTCTCTCCTTTATATATAATCCTTAGTGGTCACCATAGAATCCAAGGGGTTTTCACCAAACCAAAAGGACAATATGGTGCCAATGAATATTTGCACATTCCCGACACCTTGGACTCTTGTGGGAATACCTCTCAAAGATACAAAATGAAAACTCTCTCTTAGTGAGGGAGGTATCCCATCCACCATCAGTTGGATGTACCTATAGTACTATAAGCATCTCTCTCCCAAATCCAATGTGGTATGCTTCCTCATCTGTACTCCAATATTTGAGACTGGCTAGTCCCTTTATCATTGTCGAAAATGGGTCACTCTAATATTGCATGGATAACCTAGAAACACCTTCTAGGTTATAAGGTTGTTCAAATAAGGTAAGGCCTATGGAAATATTTAGTAATTCAATGATCTTGGAAGCAAAGGATTCAAGCTAGTTGTCAATGTGGGTTTCGATGTCATTATTGATGTCCTATTTCATGTATTTCATTTTGGTGTCTATGGTGGAATGCATGGAGGAATTTATGGTGGAAATATTTTCATTGATTTGTTTCATTTCCTTTTGGGTCATGGAGATATCAGAGGATAGGGAATTGAGGCAGTGTTCAAGGTATTGTTTGTGGGTGTGGACCATGGTGAAAGGGAAAAATAGTAATGGGGCAGGTGGGTCTACACATAAAATGGATTAATGGTAAAGGGTATCACTACAATTGATGAAAAGAGAGGAATCTAACGGAATAAGTGGGAAATAACAATGTCAGAAATGGAGAGTGGGTCCGCAGGAAAACAAAGCATTAAAAGTAATAGATATCACTGTAATTAGGATAAATAGAGGAATATAATAGGATAGGTACCAAATAAAGGTACTGGGAAGAACACCATACCTTTTTTCTTACTCCTACAGAGTTATACTCTAGCCTGAAGAATACCGCAGTGGCAAAATGAACAAATAGTTAACAGGGAAAATTGTGTAGGAATTTCACAACCAGGATGCAGGAGGCAAGGTTGCATGGAAAAATATTTCTTATATTCCTTTTATGTTATGATCCTTTTTATATTTTTATTGCACCTTAGGTTTGGTCTATTATTTCCACATTTATACACAATTAATGAAACTGATTTGTAAACATAAAGACATTGAGATGCCTAACTATGTTTATCACAACAGAACATACAATAAGAACATAGATGAATCATAAATAGACAAGTGACTCAATATTTCCATTCTATAATTTTATCCAATTCTCCAAATATGAGGAACAAAAAAAATCCTCTCAAAGTTACCAAATATGAGGAAAGAACTAGTCCTCTAAAAATTACCAAATATGAGGACAACCTTTTCCTCTAATATATAAACAAGAAACAAAACTTAACAATATTTTGGAAATTTCCTCTTCCCACAAATATATTGCGGACCACTTGTATGACATGATGAGATCACCTGACATCATATTCTATGGAACTGCCCCTACCTAGAAGAGCTTGTATAGATGTATGTGATTTGTCCTTCAGCAACCCGCGTACATACACGATTGTTCCCACTGCAACCCACATACATGAAAAAAATGTATAGACACTTCATATGGCTTGCTCCACTTCATACAATATCTTCCTTCTGAGGTTGTCTCTCTCTCCCACACACAAGGTATGCCTTTCCCTACGAAGAAAAAAAAATAGAGAGTCCTCAACCTTAGGCCATATTTTCCACCCTAGCAGAACTTCCCTTTGTTGAAATCACCAATCCTTCCACAAGTGCAAACTCACTTATTCTAACTCCATTCTTCTATGATGATACAATGAGATGTCACAATGACATCTCTCCTTTATATATTATCCTTTGTGGTCACCATAGAATCCCCTCCAAAATTAAACATCAAACTAGGATTTATTTGTGGGTGTGAAGCCCCAACACAATCCCACAAATCCCATCACCAAACCCATGAATCCCCCAACCAAATCCAAGGGGTTTTCACCAAACCAAAAGGACAATATGATGGCAACGAATATTTGCACATTCCTGACACCTTGGCCTCTTGTGGGAATACCTCTCAAAGATAAAAAATGAAAACTCTCTCTTAGTGAGGGAGGTATCCCATCCACCATCAGTTGGATGTACCTATAGTACTAGAATAATCTATTTCCCAAATCCAATGGGGTCTGCTTCCTCATCTGTACTCCAATAGTTGAGACAAGCTTGTCCCTTTGTCATTGTCGAAAATAGGTCACTCTAATATTGCATGATCCTCCTGAAACTTGACTCCCTCCAAGTCTACACATCCTCTAGAGCCATATTCTCCCTATCCATTTTCCTTTTCATAGTCTTAGAAGGTTTCTCCTCCCTATTGGATCTTGAGGGATGACTCCCTCCTAACTCTATCTCCCTTAGATCTTGTATTGTTTGTGGGATCACTGGCTTCACTGCTCGTGGAGCCACCTTCTCTTCCTCATATATATCTCTACTTCTGATGGACAAAAAATTCATAAGATGGTCCCTCAACCTATATAGGTTTCCCTCCCTAACTCCAAGAACTGTTGCAAGTCTAAAGCTAGACTATTTGGGCACAATAAGTACTTATACATGTCGAAATGATACATGGTAGCCATTTTTCTCAATCTACAATACTGAGAGGATACTCCTACATTTTGGAACCGAAAAACACATTTGACACCCTCATTATCTCTCCTTACTCCAATACAAATGATAGAATACTCGATCCCCATAATGAATGCTTGGCTCCTGTATCAAGATCCACACATAAGTCTGAGTGAGTCACTGTGAAAGTGTCAAACAACTCTCTATCAATTGTATATGGAATATTCTCTGTTATCCACCAACCATATCTCCCTGTTGGAGACAACACCTTAAAGGATGAATACCAACAGGATATCCCTCTATAGCCTATATGAAAACTCATCAACCTTTGTCGATGATGTTGCTTCCTTCTTCCTCTTCCCTTTCAGTGTGGACACTATGATGCATAATGGAAAAATTCATGGAACTCATAACATCTAATCTTACTAATATCCTTCTTTCGTATTGGCTCTGGAGATGCTTCTATATTGGGATATTCCTTTCTCCCAGATGGGCCTCTTATTTTTGGATAACCCCTTATACCATTTCTAGTGTGGGATGCAAGGGACTGGTTCACATCACTTCTACTCTTCACCACACCATCCATATCATCCTTGGATGCTAACCAGGTCTCCTCTTGGATACAAGAAATCCATAATATGTCAAATTATGGTAACCTATGTCATGCACAAATCCCCTACACAAATGGTGCCCAAGACCTAGGAAGACCTCTCAGTGCTACATGCACCAACTCAACATCCTGCATTGTCTTACCAATATATGTGAGCTGATCTTGGATCTGAGTAATATTCATAAGATAACTGACAACTGTGTCTTCACTAGTCATCTTGGCAATCTGAATTTGATGCTTCATGTGTATCATCCTGCTAGTATTCTTGTTTTGGTAAATACCCACCAAAGCTTCATACATATCCTTGAGTTTCTTTCTCAAAAATGTGAGGACTAAAGTGGTCCTTCATGGACTCTAGCAATACTCGCTTGGACTTCACTTCCTTCTTCTTATGAAATTCCAAACCTACTGGATTAGTTGGGATAGGAACGACATCCTCAACATACTACTTGAGGTCATTTTCTTCTAATATAAGGATAACCCTTACCTTCCAAGCCTAGAAATTGGTTGTCCCTTCCAACCTATCCTCAAGCTTCAATGTATTCACCATCTCGACCTACCTGGAACAAGAAAAAGAAAAAGAACAAGTACAACAATCTTTCAATGTTGTATCCAACAAAGTGTCTCAATATTATCCCCTTATCTTCAAATCCCGTGCTCTGAAACCATGTTATATTTTTACTACACCTCAGGTCAGGTCTATTGTTTCCACAGTTATACACAATTAACTCAATTGAACTATAAACATAAATACATTGATATGCATAACTTATTTTAGCACAGTGGAACATATAATAATATCATAGATGAATCATCAATACAAAAGGGACAAAATATTTTTTTTCTATAACTTTATCCAATTTTCCAAATCTAAGGACCAAAACCAGTCGTCTCAAAGTCACCAAATATGAGGACAGAACTAGTCCTCTCAAAATTACCAAATATGAGGAAAATCTTGTACTCCAATATAAAAACAAGAAAACAAACCTCAAAAATATTATGAAAATATCCTCTACCCACAATTATGTTTCCCCTACCTAGAAGATCTTGTACGGATGTATGTGACTATTCCTTCAGCAACCCATGTACGTACATGAATGTTCCCACTGCATCCCACATACATGCGAAATGTTGTATGGACACTTCAATCATATGGATCACTTAACTTCATATAATATATTCCTTTTCAAGTTGTCTCTCTCTCCCACATGCAAGGTGTTCCTTTCCCTATCAAGAACAAAAAATAGAGAGTCCTCAACCTTAGGCTAGATTTTCTACCCTAGAAGAATTTCCCTTTGCTGAAATCACCAAGCCTCTCAGCACAAGTGAAGAATCACTTATGGTAACTCCATTATTCTAGGATGATATAATGAGATTTTGCAATGACCACTTTCCTTTGTATATAATCCTTGGAGGTCACCATAGAATCCCCAAGACATGCATGTTCCTGTAGACATGCCTTTTCCACTGTCCTTGGCTTGAAAAACATCAATTTCTTTCCTAGATGGCTATGCATACCCCCAAGACACTTGATGATTACATATATGTTCTTGGGAGAGATACCCAAAATAATTTTCATATTTCTAAGATTGGTGGTATACTCCTATACACTCTTCCATTGCATCTTCATGAAGTAGTTCCATTGCATCCATTAGTTCTCTATATACCCAATAGGGTAGAATCGAGACTTTATTAGGGTTTTGAAGTCCTTTGACCTAGTTACTAGAGGATTACCATCCAACCTAAGTGTTTCCATATGGATTTACCACCAATTTAAAGCATGGCCCTATAACTTCAGTTTGGAAAATAATATCGTTTGTTCTTCATCCATAGGGAATATGAACAGGGACTATGAAGGGTTTATGGAAATAGAACTTAGTTGCTCTTTCTCAGGTTCTTTTCATGAATCTTTTTTTGAGTCTCCATTATCTCTCAATTTACCCTATGATCCGATCCACTATGAGGAGGGACATATTGTGATAAATTTCACTGACTTTCTCTTCCAACCTCGAAAATCTCTCCTATACTAGATCTCAAGGTATTTTATGAATAGACTCATTGGCCATGGCTATGGTTGTGTGACTTTCTTATTAAATTGATTCCTAGATCCCTGCAACTTTCCATAAATTCCCCAATAAAACCTTCTCTGATACCAATATGATATGAAAATTATTGTGCATATTCCACTAGACAATTCATCACAATAGATCTAATAAAATATTGAAATCTTTATTGTGAAGGTTAATTTTCTTTAGATCTCAAATTCCTTAATCACTATTTTTTTTTCTTAAAATTTATGAAATAGATGAAACAAAAAAAATAGAGAAAATAAATACATAATTACACACCATCCAAAAATAAACGCAAGACATGACCTAGGAAACCCAATATGGGAGAAAACTCATCTAGAAGGCGAGGTTGCTTTGCTCTCTTTTCTTCAAATGCAAGTACAAAGAAAGAGGCACTCTTTGTGGAATTTCCTTTGACATTGTGGACTGTATGGTTGTTAAATAATCTATCCTTATCTATTATTGTCATAGGATATCACTGTTAAATGTTATTTTGAACTATGGAATACTATACAATGCAAAAGAATGGAACCCCTTCTGCTCCTAGCAACTCGATATTTAACATTGCCTGATAGTTGTCCAAGGTTAGGGTATTGACTTCCTCAACCCTAAATTAGTGATTAAGATCGAACCTTATAGATGTTTTTTGAAAATACACTACATATCTATCCCCACATGTTTAATTAATGGTGTTTGATTTGACAACCAGTCGCACCATGGTGAGAAATACGATAGATCAACTTGCAGGAGATATAACATTTGCATACGAATTCTGATTGAGAGGATTCTTGCACCATTGGAAAGGTATTGGTTTGTAGACTACAGTACCTTGATCTATAGTATGGTTTTAACCATTAAAAATTTTCATTTGATGCCTCAAAATGGATCCAAAATATTTTAGACAGTTTTTTGGACCCAAATTTCCAAATTGGGACCAGTCACTAAAGTGTCTCTACAAGTTGATTCCTCCAATTGTTTCACCCATAAAGCATCAACATAGTTTAAAAATAATATAATGATCTAATATTGATCACTATATGGAACTATTCCACTTAGCTTCAATGGATCTCATACTTATAGATTCTTGAGGAGCTAATAATAGACTTCATTTCATGTAAAAATATGAAGATATGAGCCATGCATGGATATCATGTGATCCTTTTAGCTTTAATGAAATGGTGTTGGCACAGAGGGACAGACCCAGGGTTCAACGTTTAAATAGCGCACCAACAAAACCCTAACTACCGACCCTTTCGGCAACACCTGTGAAGCAAATGAAGTGTCACCCGAGGTAGAAGCAGGGGTGGTTGCAGGACTCCAGTGTCTGCAACCTTAGCTGGGAAACCAATTTGTGATTATAACACCCTAATAGAGCACTTAGCAGTTATAGTTCATTAGTATTTAACCTTTTTTTATAGCATAGATAAGCCCTAATTACAGAGCAGCACAGTATTCATCTAGATCTAATATATTCAAGCACTAAGCATATCAACATGGATCAGATCTAGCATCTTATTCACATCATTAGGCACTAAGCTATAATATTCATATAAGCATACATATTTACACTAAGAAGTAATCATATAAACAATAAAACATTCACAATGCACAAAGCAACCATAACACAGTATATACGTGTTTCACCCCCAGCCTAGGGCTACGTCCACCAACTCTTCTCTTCTTTATTATCCTTGGTCAAGCTTCTTACAGGCACATATCATCAAAATCCTACTCTGTAGAAAAAAAGAGATCTGCGTGCACCTTTCCAGATCCTCCTTCCCCAATCTAGGTTACAGCACAAATCCTCTATACAGTCTCTTACAATCACTTGCATTTATCTTTGCAAGCTCCACACAGTATGCACGAAGCATTTAGAACTATCACTTAGCACAACATCACATAGATGCGTATCATGTCTTAGCACTTAGCAAGGTACCAAGACCCTCTTTACATCACCTAGACCTCTATTTATACATTACAGAAATTCCTAACCATGGGCAAACCCATAGGCCAACATCCCCATACCCGTTACATAATACCAAAACCCCAAATCCCTAAACAAGGGGCTGAGATCTCGTGATCTCTTCTTCGACTTGTGCTCCGCCTTTGACAACCTGTCGAAGTCCCAAAAGAGGTCAAACTTGAACAAGGATCCTCAAAACTTGGTCAAGGGCCAACAAGCCCCCAACACTCACCTATGAATCATCCCGAGTCACTCTGGTTTGGGTATCTCTATCTCAAAATCCTCGAGCTGCTTTGACCTCTTTCCTCACCAAGGCCTCATGCTAGACGAACTCTTGGATAACCGCTTCATTGATAGGTCCCTCTAAGCGATGTTCGACTGTAATTACTACTTGTTTCAACTCTACTCCTCATCCTTCAATATCCTCAAATAGTTGGAAAGCCTCGTCCTGAACTGGTTGGAGCCTCTGAGTCACTTCCATGACTTTTCTCTGTATGGTGTGGACCTGTTGTTGTGCAGTGCACTATTCCTAGGATCTCTTCATCCTCTCAACTGTTGGCAAAGGTTTCAACTACACCTGCATTGTCGCTGCTTTTTGCTTTGCCTCCTGGAGCTGTGACTTCAATGTCTTTAGTTCAGGGTCTTCAGTAAGTCACTCATAAGTTTGTGCACTTCTACTGCTAAGATGTTTACATTCCAAAGCTAATATATTCAAGCACTAAGAATATCAACATAGATCAAATCTAGCATCTTATTCACATCATTAGGCACTAAGCTATCATATTCATTTAATCATACATCGTTACACTAAGCAGTAATCATATAAACAATAAAACATTCACAATGCATAAAGCAACCATAACACATTATATACATGGTTCACCCCTAGCATGGGGCTATGTCCACCAACTCTTCTCTTCTTTATTATCCTCGGTCAAGCTTCTTACAGGCACATAGCATTAAAATCCTACTCCGCAGAAGACATGAGATATGTGTGCACCTCACTAGATCCTCATTTCCCGAGCTAGGTTATAGCACAAAGACTCTATACAGTCTCTTACAGTCACTTGCACTTAACCTTGCAAGCCCCACACAGTATGCATGAAGAATTTACAACTATCACTTAGCACAACATCACACAAATGCGTATCTTGTCTTAGCACTTATAAATGTACCAAGCCCCTCTTTACATTGCCTAGACATCTATTTATACATTACAATAAGGCCTAACCATGGGTAAACCCATGGGGCGACATCCCCATACCTGTTACATAAGCCCAAAACCCAAAATCCCTAAACAAGGGGCTAAGATCCCGTGATCTTCTCTTCGACTTATGCTCTGCCTTTGACAGCCTTTCGAAGTCCCAAAATAGGTCAAACCTGACTAAGGATCCTCAAAACTTGGTAAACGGCCAAAAATGACTATT
>JASDQU010372528.1:0-35244 GCA_032191745.1 Picea mariana
ACTCCTAATGGATTTACCACTAGCCACCCCCGAGCTGAGACCACGATGTCCTGAGACCTGTGTCTCTCTGTCTGCCAGTGCCCAGGAGAGAAGGTTGCAATCCCCTCCTCTTTGTGGTCACTCACTCTGCATAGAACTGCCAGAGTTCCCCTCGCGTCCACCCCCTTCAATCGCTTCTGCCATACGCCTTATCCTCTCGCGAGGTTGCGTGTGGCATGATTACCCTCGCGCTGGTTAGTCATGATGGCTCTACGGATAGGCAGTTCACCTCCCCATCCCTCATCAAGCCATCAACCTACCAGCCTACAAGGCATTTATTTCAGGGCTAGTGAGCCGCTTTCGGTTCTCCGGGCCAGTGGAGTCCAAATACGGTATTTAATTCTTGGTGGAAGTTAACGCCCCTTTTTCAAGGTGCCCTCCACCACCATCGTGGTCTCTTTTCCGCACATCCCCTCTCAGCAGTTCTGCAATTAAATTCAAACTATCATTTACATTCATTGACCTCTTCCTGCAGGTCCATTTACAACACATATTCATACTTATGAGTTTTGCCATAGTCCTTGGCCAGTTCAGTTATATTTACAACCTGGGGGAAACAAGGTGTTACAAAAAGCTTCAAATTCCAACTGGTTATCGTAATATTTCCCCCAACCCATCGTTAGTTGATGGAATGGTCAATCCTATTCCATCCTTGGACAGTCTGGTTGATCAGATGGTCAATATAGTTTCATCCTCGGTTGAACCACTAAGAAAATTAGTTGATCCAGTTCCATCATCGATAAGCCCCACTTTTCATCTGAATAGTGAAACCCAAGTAACTGATCTAGTCCCGTCATTGGTCAGTCCCACCCTTCATCTAAAGAGTGCCAATGTGGTCAATCCCACTCCTCCTCTGACAAGTGCCAAAGTGGTTTCTTTGGTCCCTTCATCGGTCAGTCCGGTTGATCATGTCGTCAGTCTGGTCACGTCCTTAGTTGAACCAGTTGTCAAAGTGGTTGATCTTATCCCATCTTCGATCGATCCCACTCTCCTATTAGAGAGTGCAACCCAAGCGGTCGATCTGTTTCTAGTATTCGACCCCATTCTCCCCTTTGAGAATGAAACCCAAGTGGTCGATTTGATGTTGTTATCGATCGATCCTACTATCCCTCTAGAGATTAAACCCGATACTGCCCATGTTTTTGTCGTTGATACAGACTTTATCATCCTAGGGGGAATTCCTCCTTCTCCCAAGAAACCCTCTCCAATTAATGAGGCCATCCTTTTTGATTGGGGTGTGCTACCTAGACCTTATCTTCCCTCTCACATAATTTTCAAGATTACAGTACAGGTTTGTGGTCGGGACGCTCCTCATGCGCTGATAGATGACGGTTTGTTCTTTAATATTTTTTCCCTATAGCTTGGAAAGATTTGGGTTATCCTTAGTGTTATCACTAAAATTTCATCCGCAAATGGTTACAGGAATTCAACATCGCCAAACAGTTATGAGGTCACCCATGGACCAAAAATATCACAAAAGCATTCCCAAAGGGTCAAAACTATACAACTAGTGCAAAAATTAAAGGGCACCATGAAGACATAGGGCGTGCACGCACATGCGCGAAACATGAACGCAGAAATCTCGCACATGCGCACGATGCGCGACTGTTGTCGCAAAAAGCCGCGCACCTCAGAAACGACGCATTTATGAGAGTCATCAGCCTCCCACCCACTTCTAGTTCAGCTTCCAATTTGATTTGACACTCAAATCTGGACTGGATTCGACTGGGTGGCTGGTTAAAGACCTAGAAATGCCCTAATTAGCCTCTTTACACACTACAAACTAGTTGGACAATAACTCAAAGGAATGCTATAAAAAGGCCATGGATACACTTCATTTTTCAAGGAATTCATAGCAAAGTTATGATGCCATTATTCTCTTGAGGAATCTTCTATCCTTGCCAAGAGTATAGTTGCATCATTGCATTGGGCAATCCATCTCACCCCTTGAGTGGATTAGCAAAGAATTCTTTCACCATTTTTATTTTTATTTTCAAAGTTGTAAGAAGAGCTTATTTGTGGGGGTCCAAGAGCCTTCCCTTGGAGGAAGAAGGGACTCATAGTCCTCTTTCTTCTCGGTGTTTTCTTTCACTAATACCAGCCTTATCATTGGTGACATGGGTCTAATTGTTTCTTTTGTCCTTATGTCCCTATGTTCATTAATTTAGTTGTTGTTTCATTTCTTAGTTTAATTCTTAGTTGTTGTCTTATATATTTTTTTCTAACCCTTTTCCTTGTAGCTGTCCTGCTTAGCAAACCCAACTAAGCTTGCAAGCACCTCTAGTTTGCTCACTAAGGTGACGAAAGAGGCGCAACAAATTGACGACTCCACTGGGGAAAGGTATCAATTTCCTACCCCATTTGGGTTTTTCTAGCTCTTCTTTTGGTTTATTTAACTTGCAGGTGCATTAACTGGCCTAAACTAACCTGCCAATCATCCAATTCCAAGGTGAATTGAGAGAATTCCATCCGAACTTTTCATTCACGGCCGTGTGTCACCTGTGTGTAGGTTTTGTGGCCCACAGACGTGCATTGTGCACACATGCACCCAAGTCAGAGCTCTGTTCTGTGCACGTGCACCCATTAACTCTTTTCGGTCTGCACACATGTGCTCTTTGCACCTCTGTCTCCACTGAGACCCGTGCACCTGTGGTTTTTGAGATTTGGGGAAGGTCCTTAGCCTTCTTAAAAGTGATTTTATGCATGTTTTAAGCTGCACCACACTTAGTCCCCTCTTCATATAAAGGGGTTAGTCAAAACACATAGGCACTTAGGAGGTTAAAATCATTATTTCCTCTTTTGCTTTCATTTTCGCCACATGGATGGCTTGTGTTGGCTAAAAATATAAGTTGGAAATCATTTGTAATCACATTAACTTGCATTGGGACTAGAAGTTGGATAAAAATCGCTTAGTATGCTCTTCTCTCACACCTCCAAGCGACCTCGAGAATCAGAAAAAGATTGTGAAACAATTTCATCTCCCTTAAGAAGGTTAAAACCTTTAGGAGAGGACAACAACCCTTCTTGGGACTCCTCTTAGTTTATTTTTTCAAACACATATTAATATTGTAACGTGCCCATACATGCCCACATGTCACAAAGATAAAATCGTGTTGAAATTTAATTTCTTAGATTAAAACACTAGGGAAGTTTAAAGGTTTTGTAACGGGCCCATACATGCCCACATGATCACAATCTAGGATAGTTTCAAAGATTTTCTTAGATTACATCACAATATGGAGTTAAAGGAATAGTAACGGACCCACATGTCCACATGCTAGCTTCCTAGGGACTTTTGAATTATGCAAGGTTGTACCAAAGGCACTTAGTTAATTAGGTAATCAACACTTGTAAGGACCAAGCGAAGTCCACATGCAGCAAGGTGAAACCTAATTCATTAAAAATTGGCACACTTTCACTCATTCACACACGAAAGTCACTTACCACTCACATAGCTTCTTCTTGAAATGTGGAGGTCAAAGTAAGTTTCCTCCAAAGGGATTCTGAAACACCCCACCCTTTTCTTGATGAAACTATCCACTCCCATTTAAATTCAACGAGGTTGGTTCACACCCCCAACCTCTCAAAACAACTACATCTAAATTTTTTCTAAAAAATCACTAATTTTTCCTCCAGAGGAGGTGCCAAAAGAAATTTTTTAGTCTAGGTAGGATTTCGGGGATAGGCATCCAAATAACTCCTCGTCATCTGGTTCTCACATTGTCAAAACCATAGAAGTTGTCAAATAGGGAACTGAAAATCCTCCAAGTCCAGTGTTCCTAACACCATAAGGCAGGGAGATACCTGTGAAGGGTTGAAGGCCGAGGTCCAGTTGTTCTGTGCGTCCCCCCTTGAGGCACCCACCTCTTAGACGGGATCCAGCCTGTGACCCATTTCTTAGGCCGAAAATCTAAATGTCGCACTTTGACCGAGGTACCTAGTGACCAAATTTTATGACATCTACCCAGGTGGCAATTGTGGGCTGCAATTGCACCTTGATCGGATGTTCTGCGAGAATTGGGAAATATCGCCAGCTCTTTTGGGATATGCCCCCTTTACCCCTCATTATAACCGATTATTTCATCCTTCACTAGTTTCTCTTCCGGTGACTTCATACCCCACTGTTGAGTACTATTGGAAGGTCCAGTGCTATTTGAGAGGAAGGACGTTACGTCTTTTAGGACACGAGCATTTTTTTCTTTATTTCCCCACGTGGAAAAAACCCACTTATCCACATATATGCTTCTTTTTCAAACCACTTTATGTATGATTCACTTCTGATTACATTTTGATTTGGATATATATATTGTGTAAAGTTCAAAATTTGAAACAAAAGCTCTTGTTTCTTTATTACTCTCACCACCATTTGCACACATTCACTCAGATAGTTGGACATCATAGGGGAACCACAAAATCCTCGTCGTTCCTGATGCTTGTTAAACCTCCCTCCTATCTTAGGGGGAGTGTCTGGTCTCGCCCACTCATCGACACCACCGTCTCACACTCCAGTGAGTGCCACTATCTTAGGATCAGCCTTGCTTGGTTCCACATTACTTGGGTCCACTTCCCAAGGTCTTTCATCCACTCGCTCTCCTTTACACAGAAGTGGGGGACCAACTTCCTCTCAAGGGGGAAGTACCAACCCACCTAGCCCCACTCCAGCGTCAGGTTCACAACACACTCACACTATGGAGGGAGCTAATCCTTCCCCCCCACTGCAGATGCCATATTTGGCCTCTCTTAACATACCATATCTAAGAAAACTTACTAATGATCCTATATTGCATGACCCCACATGGCTTGCAATGCCCACCAAACCTTCAGACATCCCCAAATTTGAAGGAAAGGTAGGAGATGACCCTGCCAACCATGTCATGACTTTTCACCTATGGTGCTCTTCCAACAACATTATGGATGATTCCATCAGACTGCAATTATTTCAATGCACACTCACTGGCCCATCAACCAAATGGTATGTAGATGAAAAATTAGGGTCCCATGCGACTTTCGAGTCCTTGGCCAAAGCATTTTTGACCTTCTTCCAATTACCAATCTACCATGACAATGGTCTGGAACTACTCTCTAATTTCAAACAAACCTTAGCCACACATATCACTGATCACATTCATGAGTGGTGTAGGCGACATAGTTTGTGCAAAGCAGAAACCACCAAACAACAATGTCTTGATTGGTTTCTTAGATCACGTGTCTCTCTCCTCGGTAACGATGTAGCTTCCACCTTCCCTCAATCAGAAGAAGAAGCCATCAGTAAGGCTCAACAATATGACCTCATCTATTCATAGTCAAGATACTTATACAATGTACTCCCTAACCTCCCCAAACCCGTACCGTTTGGCCAAGACAAACCTAGGATGTCTCACTCAACAGACAGACTGATTGGTAATACCACTCACCACGGTTCACAATGCCAACAACCACCAATGTATGGAACACCTCAGTACCCGCCAGAATATGGGGGAACCTCTTATTACCCCCCACCCCCTTATCAACAACCATACCCTGTTGCTATGTCTCCACCCATCAGTAGGCCACCACCGACACCCCCCATACAACCACCTATTCACACAAGTTCTGGTACCCCCTCTACCTCAGCTTATAGTACTAGTGAAAGCACCATGCCTTCCTATGTACCTTCCAGATCATTACCCCCACAACATACATACTTTCCATTTCCTGGTCCCCCACAACCCATGGCTCCCCCACATCCTCATGCTTTGGTGAATTTTGTTCAACCCTCTCCTGTTCAACAATATCAAAATTTTGAACAGTTGAATATGGAAAATCCAACCCACCCATCGAATAATGCCAAAAATAAAGGACGAAACAAGAACAACAACAACCCAGGCCAAAGTGGGAATCAACCCCAACAAAACTAACCGGCTGGGGGCAACCAGAACCAAGGGAATCAAAACCCCCAGGGGGGCAATAACAATAGACGTCAAGGGAAAAATAAAAAAATATTAAAACCAACTTCCCTTGTGCCCTTTGCAGTGAGTTCGGTCATTATACTCATAATTGCCCCCAAATCACTAATTTCAAATGGATAAAAGACTCAGGTAGTCTACCCCCTCCTCCAACACCACCTGCTCCTCAGCAGGCCCCACAACAATACATGCAACAACCCCCCCCAACCATGCTGCAGAATCCCATCCCACACCAAGATGTGATAAACACCCAACAGGACACGCAGCCTCCCCCACCTCAGGTGGGACAATACCTCAATCCAAACAATCCAATAGATCACACGATCCTCCTCACTAGTGAGGAAGAAATCCTTTTGCAAACACGTAATCGTCAGTATCATGCACTCGCTGAGTCCCCTCCCATTCCTCTAGAAACAATCCCCACACCAACGGGAACCTCGTTGGTGATCCCTCACCCTAACATAGAACCACCTCTTCACATCCCTCGCATCCCATTGCACATGAATGTCCACAACCCACAGGCTAGGGCAGCTCATAATTATAGTTTGGTTGATGACTTAGCACAATCCCTGACTACCATGTCAGTCCTAGAAGTCCTTCAGACTTGTCCCACTCAGCGAAAATCATTACTTTCCGCCTTGGGGGAAGTTGACCTCGCAGATACCCGACTCATTACATTTGATCTTGACAGAAGAGAACCTCACCTTCCCATTTTGATCGCTTTTCAAATCCCAGTGAAAATATGGAACATTACAATTCATCGGTGTATCATCGATGAAAGTGCATCTACATGCATTATGTCCAAATCTGTATGGAAGAAAGTTTGTTCCCCCGAACTCATACCCTCTGCCATTACCTTATGAGCTTATGACGGATGACCATCATCTCCTGAAGGGCTCTTCCAAAATGTCCCTGTAGAACTCATGGGCAAGACTATTCTCATCGACATTGAAGTTATCGATGCCCCACTCGATTATAATATCCTGTTCGATCGTAGCTACATGTACGCTATGAAGGTAGTTGCCTCTTCCATATTTCGAACAATGATGTTCCCCCACAATGGGAAGATCATTACCATTGAACAAGTCTCACATTACGAGCCTAACCCGTCTGCCAACATCAATAACATTCTTCCCCTCATCCACACGAGTCATGACACATACCCACTCATCGAAATGGGTCTCGGAATTTTCAAAGATCCATCATTGTTAGGAACTTACCATGGAGCACCACCGCTCCTTCATCCTTCCAATCAAGTATGCACCATATCATCTAACATAACTGACATAGAGGATACCCTTCCTCTTAGGGAGGCTTCTATCATATCTGAAGTCCCACTAGTCGCAGAACTCCCCCTGCATGAGCCTCCTGCGAACTCGTCGACCCCCCCAGTCCACAATTTCACCCCTCCCCAAGTCCATATCCCAGTTTGGGAAACAGTTCCCCAAGCCATCACTCAAATCCCCTTCTTTTACCCTCCACCTAGCATTGAAGCTTTCCAAGTCACTGCAATGCTTACTCTCCCTAATATGGTGTTAGCAATTCCAGTTTGGTATTTACATCCACCCGAGATGGTCCCTCGACCATCCCTTCCCCCCCAAACAAAAGGAATCCCAATGATGATTCCCATACTCACTCTCACCATACCCTCTACACCCCCACTCACTACCCCCCCTGCCACAGCTGGGGGCAGGAGAAAGAAGAAGGATCCCACAACTCCACTTCCCCCATGCGTCCAACCCCCTTGCGCTCTATGTGAGAAAGATGGACACCAAACCAACAACTGCCCATATCTACCAGAGTTACGGAATTTGATTCCACTCAATCAAACTCCCTCAACACTCGCCACTATAGCCAGTACTGCCGCTACCACCCCTCATTCAAGTAGGAAAGGGTTGTGAACCAAATTCGCTTGTGCTATATGTTCAGAATATGGCCATTATACACATCATTGCCCAACACTGCCACGCTTTCTGCAGACATTAGCCACAGTACGCCAAAGCTTCCAGAGAGAACCCAATTTAGCTACGTCATCCCTACCAAACATCACTGACATCCATTATGTCACAACTTCAGTCAATGAGTGTATGACATGCCCTTGCTCTCTATGTGAATCCTTAGATCATTTTAAATACCAGTGTCCCTTGATCATTGAATACATGCAATGCCAAATGACCCTGCTTCAAAGACCCATAGAATTGATGGTTGACCTTACCTCGTCACTAGAGATTCTTCACATCATTTCTCTCAAACCCAAGGCCCTCCCCACGCCTCCGTGGTTATTGGATGACTTATCCAAGGATTCACCCCCAAATCCCCCCAATTCTCCCGCTCATTTCCCTACGGAAATTTTACATCCCACTACCATGGGTACTCATCAGTCCTTCAATATTTTGTTTATGTCGAGTGAACCATCACAATTTCCTTACGTCATTCCCCCTACTTCTTCATCACCAGGGGGTAGCCACATAACAACTGTCACCGATATCACTCTTCACGACCCCTTGTATTCCCGCCAATTCCACTGTGACGAGGAAATACTAGAAGAGTTAAACAACCCTGACTACCCATGGGATGCGCTACACCATTGAGCACTCTTCTTTCCACAGGAAGTCTCCACACCTCCTAACCAACACCTCATATATGTGGTCGAAACCAAGGATTTAATCCCATCAGGGCATATCGACTGGTTCAACAACCCCATTCCTGCCCCTGATTCTTTTGAAGAAGGAAACATGGCCAACATTTCCCCAACCATAAAAATCGACATTTCCATCAAAAATGACATCATCGAGGAAATCACCATTGGAGCTGCTTGCACTCCTCAAGAAATCACCACCTATAAATCCCTCTTCCAGGAATATTGAGATATTTTTGCCTGGTCATACACAGAAATGCCTAGCCTTGATCCCTCGATCGTCGAACATCGCATCGACACTTGGCCTGACATAACCCCAGTTCGTAAAAAACAATGACCGCTACACCCATCCAAAGCAGTGGCCATCAAAGCTAAGATTGACAAATTACGCACTGCCGGGTTCATCTACCCCATTGCCTATACATCATGGGTTTCCAACCCTGTACCCGTTAACAAAAAATAGGGCACTATCCGTGTCTGCACGGACTTTCATGATCTCAATCACGCATGTCCCAAAGACAACTTTCCAATGCCTTTCATCGATCAAATTATTGACGACTGCGTAGGCCATGAGGCTCTATCCTTCATGGACAGTTTCTCTGGTTATAATCAAATCCAAATCCACCTTGCCAATCAATACAAAACAACATTCACTACCCCTTGGGGTACTTTTGCATATCATGTCATGCCATTTGGCCTAAAGAATGCTGGCGCAACTTTCCAATGGGCTATGACATACATTTTTCACGATCTGGCTCACATCATCCTCACATACTTGGACAACCTCACAGCTTGATCCAAGAAATGTACCCAACATCTTGATGATTTACAGCTCATCTTCCAACGGTGCCATCAGTACAACATCCGCTTGAATCCCCTCAAATGCATATTCTGCGTCACCATGGGTTGCCTCCTCATATTCATCGTTTCCCAAAGCAGTATTACCGTGGACCCCCTCAAAGTCCAAGCTATCACCAAAATTCCACCTCCCCAAAATTTACGTCAACTCCAGAGCCTACAAGGCAAGGCTAACTTTATACAATGATTTGTCCCAGACTACGCCACTCGCGCAAACGGTTTCCTTCGCTTACTACGTCATGACATCCCATTTTACTGGGATGAACATGCCCAACTGTCATTTGACGATCTTAAAATGGCGCTCTCCAAATCCCCTTTAATTAGTGCACCTGACTACAATCGCGACTATGTCCTCTACATATCAGCATCAGCTGTTTCAGTAGCAGGAGTTCTCGTTCATCTAGGTGATGACAATCATGAGCACACCATTTATTATGTTAGTAAGAACCTCTTAGGGCCACCCTTGAAGTATAAACATGAAGAGAAACTAGCTCTTGATGTCATCCTCGTAGTCCAGAAACTGCGTCACTACATTATGCTTCTCACAACTAAGGTTGTAGCAGATTCCAACCCTATGCAATACTTGCTCAGTCGTTGGTAAATTAATGGCAAATTTTCCCAATGGATCGTTATCCTTCAGGAGTACGATCTTAAATTCTCAACACCCAAGAGCAAGAAAGCTCTCGTTCTCACCGAGCTCATCATGACCCTCCCCTTTGACACAACCAGTACCCCTGTCAATACCGACTTTCTCGATGAACACCTCTTTTACATCACTTCATATGATCCTTGGTACGACGGCCTCCTCATCTACCTCCGAACTCAAAAGTTCGGTAACCACCTTTCATGAGATGATCGT
Source organism: Picea mariana (assembly GCA_032191745.1). Taxonomy (NCBI): domain Eukaryota; kingdom Viridiplantae; phylum Streptophyta; class Pinopsida; order Pinales; family Pinaceae; genus Picea; species Picea mariana. Next base: position 10,340 of record JASDQU010372528.1, read on the forward strand.
CATCGTATTCACCACTAGGCCCCCCGCTACCTCCTCATCGGAGACATCTTATACCAACGAGGGATCAACACCATTTTTTGTCAATGCCTGACCATTGATGAGGCCGATAGAGTCTTAAACGGCTGCCATAGCGACGCATGTGGAGGCCATCTTTCGGGAATATCCACTGCTCAGAAGATTATCCGAGCAGGTTACTTTTGGCCTACCTTGTTTCACGATTGCATTCACACCGTGAAATGATGCAAGAAGTGTCAGCTTTACGCCAACAAATCCCGAGCACCACCTGCTCTTCTTCATCCAGTCATCACTTCCGACCCTTTTTGTAAATGGGGCATCGAATTCATGACTTGTAATCCCCCCTCTAGCAATGGACACAAATACATTGTTGTCGCAGTCGATTACTTCACCAAATGGGCTGAAGCTATGCCCACCTTCAACAATACCATTGACACTGCAGTGTGTTTTTTCTTTACCCACATCATATCTTGCTTTGGAGTACCACTCCAACTAGTTTCCGATCACGAGAAACACTTCGATAATGAGATTTTCGTCGAACTCTCATCTTGGTTAGGATTCTCCCACGAGTTTGCCTCACCATATTACCCTCAGTATAACAGACAGGTTGAAGCAGTTAACAAGGTGCTCAAGACCATGTTATAGCGCACAGTTAATAAACATAAGACCAATTGGCATCATATGCTATTTTTTGCACTATGGGCTTACCGTACGGCTGTGAAAATAGCTACTGGTTTCACACCATTTCATCTAGTCCATGGGGTGGAGTCCACTCTTCCCATCGAGTGTGAAATTCCCACCTTACGCACCGCAATTGAGCTATTACCCGACACTGCTCTAATGGAGTAGCACTTAATGAACTTAGAGTCCCTGGATGAAGATCGTCGATCTTCATTACAGAACAATGAGGCAGCTAAAAAATGATCAAAGGCCACCTTTGATCGACATGTCAACCTTCGCTCATTTTACGAGGGTGACCTCGTCCTTGCTTACGATATCGCTCACGATACCTTTGGTCATGGAAAATTAGAGTCACTATGGCATGGCCCCTACATCATCCAACATTGCCTCACCAAAGGCACATACATCCTAGCCTCTCTTGAAGGCCTCTCTCTTAAAGAACCCGTCAACGAGTTATACTTAAAGAAATTTTATGCTTAAACATAGTCATTCTACTTTAGGTTATTTATTTTATAGTGTTTTTAATCTTTTTTCCATCCTGCACGTCTAAACTATCATTTGTGCTATTAACAGATGCTTCCTCCACCGGCCTACCACATTGGTTACGCCGACGGCGCCAACCATTGGACACAAAATCTTGCTTTGGCCGCTTGGGCTCTCTACACCCCCTCACATGAAATGCTCCATTCGAGCGGCATATGTTTGGGTTCAACAACCAACAACCAAGCTGAATACACTGCCGTCATTGGCCTCCTGGTCGATGCCCAACATCATCGTATTCATCACCTTAGCATCTTTCTCGACTCTCAACTAATTGTTCTCCAGTTCAACAATGTGTACCGCGTACGCGATCCTTGCCTCTTTTGCAAATACCTACAGGTTAGACTTTTATCTCGACATTTTGATTCCATTACATTTACACTTCCAAGACAATTGAATCAAATTACAGATAACTTAGCTAATATTGTGTTAGACTAGCATATATCACATCAAGCTACCTCTACACATACATAAACATATCAACAAGCTATCACAACATATATAGATTAGACATCATCAAAACATTAACAAAACACATGTAAACACCACATAGATCTCAAAATGTATACTCATGTATATATAAAACGGTCCACAGTGCCATCCAAATGTTTACATACAAAAATACAAGTATCCGCAGGCCAGTAAAGCACCTTGGTACAAAAATGGGCTCACCAGCCTATATACAAAAATCTAGAAATACATAGAGCACCACTCAAGGTGCCTCTAGAGCACCACCTCCTGCCCCTCCCTCAGGCGATGGTCCCACCCACTATTGGTCCCTCCTGTCCAGGAGGTAATCGTCTAGTCATAGCAGCACCTTCTACTACTTCCCATCGTACCATGGCCCGCCATGGCGGTGGAATCCCCACATGCTGCTCCAGGATACCCTCATCTTGGATACGTGACCACATGCCCTCAGGAATTCCCTGTAACACCACCTCCAGACGGCGATGAATGTCCTCAAAATCTGCTCCGACATCTGCCAGAGGAGCATGTGATGGCCCGGCACCTGGGTCATCAAACCGACGTCTCCTCACTGCTCTCTCAGGATCAAATGGTCTCACCTCGACGTCCTCATGCCGACGTCTCTCTCCTACCCATGGCCCTCCCCGCGGCGGTCTCTCCAGCTCCTGATGAGCCGATGCTCTCTGCAACTCAACCTCGTGCTTGCGAGGTGCCACATCTACACATACACACAAACAACAGATAGTATCAACATCTATATCATATACATATGTCATGCTATCTCAAAAAACATATATATATAACTCACAAACATACCTCGGTGATCAAAAACCTCCCCCGAAGGTAACACCATGTCCGGATCCTCCCGGAAGTCAACACCAGCATATGGGAACTACAAAATCACCTGTGGCATTTGTCGCCACACCTGTGCCGCTTCAGCAATAAAGAAGTGGTCGCCCTCGCCACCACCATGGCGAAGCAAAACAGTTGACCACTGCTTTAGTCATGGCTCTCATGCCCCAGGCACACCTAATAAAATCCTGGGGCACAACATAGGCACCCTCTTCAAAAACCAGGCCACTAGGATGAACCCAAAGGCAAACTCGCTTGTATTCATGGACTGACAGTGGTCCAACTGCCCTACCATCCTAGCATGCAGCGTAAGCCCCCAGGCAAAGTGCTCACCAGCCAATACCCTCTCCATCACACACAGCTGACCACCACTGATCCACTGCATCGCAAGGGACCCATACACTCTCACGATCATCGCTACTATGCAGCAATGCGTTAGAGCATCCATCGCCCCAATAATCACAACAGTGCCCGACATAAAGTTCACCCCCGAACAGAACCTCTGGCCCACTATCACTAGCGCCACATCTCTAGGTAGTACCGACTCTGCCGGTAGGGGCATTCCCTGAAATGGGTGTTGGAGCCGCCCTTGTTTTATTTTTAGCTTGCACAATTTTCAATTTTTGATACTTGAAATTTAAAGTTGATTTTCTTTTTCCTTCCGAGATCTTAAAACTCTAAAATCTTGTCGCCTGGACAACAATGCTTTTCCCACTTTCAAAACAGATCCATTTTTGCAAGTATGTTCACTCTTTTGTTTTACTTAGGGGTCTCGCAAGTCAGGTGCTTTAATCCTTGAGTTCATACGTCCCGAGTCACGAAACAGTGAGGTCATTTTCAATTTTTGCCCAAGACATTAACTAGGGTAAAACTTTTAACTCATGAGTAGACGTTGTCGGGAGTTCGCGCCTTGACGTTCGTCAAACCCAAGTTTTTCTTTTTATAGCCCCGAGAGCCGAGGACACGAGGCACTTTTGGGCTAACCCTGGTAAAAGGCTAACCATGGTTAAAATTTGTTCTCGACGCTTCGCCACTCGACAATTTCTTTCATAAAGTTAAGGCGTCTAAAACCCCGACTCACAAGGTTGCGACGTAATTATAGCAAGATTAATTAGTCGCCTAATCTAAGATTTTCTTCCCATAATTTGAGCCTTAATTATCTCCATCTCGTGGTTTGGAAACTCAGCATACCAATCTCCCAAAAATTTGTCTTCGAAGTTCTGAGTCGCGATATGGCGAATAAATTAATTATATAATTAATGATGCTCCAAATCGCGATTACTGTTAATTAAGCTAAAATCGGTACTCGCAGTCTCGCGAGTTGAAAACTCGAAATGTTTAAAGAAAATCCACGATGCAGCAAACAACGAGAAAGTTACGAACATTACTAAGTTTTGAAAATTTAAAATAAAATGAGATATGTCTCACGCATCGAGGTTTTCACATTTCACGAGGTAGCTACTTGCTCTCCATACCCCGATTGCCTGTCAAACTGCCAAACATTGATGACATTAATGAAGAGTTAGGGTGAATCCACGAATAAATAAGATCGGATTTTACACAATAAATTTGTTTCTAATTGCGATTTGACAGACTTATTTCGAAGAGTACAGAATTTTCAAATATATACAGAAGTCTCATTTTATTATAATGAAAACATTTTTCATAAGCACGCAGAGCTCGTCATTTTTCGAGTGAACTAATTTCTGCATGTATACACAGGTCTATCGCAGAAGAGCAAAAACGCAAGCTTCAACTATGGCTCCATGGAAAGAAGCAAAGGCAAATGTCGAGATTGCAGTGCAGGGCTCAGACAATGTCGCCAATACTTCACCCCGGAGTGGCGGCTCAGTCCCTAGCTGGTCGTTTGTTCAGATATTCTGCAATCTGAGATGGTGAATTATTCAGACTTCGACAACAATGATAACGAAAAGGATGACCTGAACACTAAATACAAGACAATTGTTCAATCGGGAATGCACTGGGTTGCAACCAGACCACGGTTGCTCCCATATTATGACATGATCCGATGGGCATTGGATCACATAGACCTACCCACCAGAACTATCATAAACGACCAACGGGTCACGGTCGGGACTTTTAGAACAGAGCATATCCAAACCATGTATAAGCTCCCAACAACATCTGAATACACATATGATGCTGAATTCCTGGAGGGATTCAAAGAGAAGGAGTGCACTCAATATGAAAAAACCATGCCCGGTTTGATAAAAGATTGGGTTTTGAGCTCCGTGAAATTCAGAGCAAATGACCAGGGCGTTTATTCAATCGCTTCGCTAGAGCCGCAGTATATGTATGTGGCAATGATGACATGCCAACTATTTGGAAAGGAGGATACATCACATTTCTACATTGCATGGGTACCTCTCATGTTTCGGGTAGCAGAAGGTTGCTCATTTAATTGGGCAAAGATACTCTCGGACAGTTTGGCCAACCGGGTCACAGAGTACCAAGAGCAGAAGGCAAGCGAGAGACCGTCCTCTTTTTTCATGGCTACATATATCATGGACGCGGTATGTACCATGACACCATTCCCTTTGATGAGCTGGGCTTGGAATCCAGCCCAAGAAAAACCTGTACATGAGTATCACGACAAACTATGGGAGAATAAAGCAGACAAATTCATTTATGAAATTTTCAACTGGGTGATGGTGCCCCTGCACATCACCATTTTTGGTCGTTCGCCACCTCGTATTTTGGACAACATTGCTGCAAATTTGAGTGGTATAGCGGACTGGTACGTAGAAGCAGAGTTTTCCTATTTCAGAGTGTTCGAAGCTGCTATTCCCCCGCTTGTGCTACCACTGTTCATCCCCGACAAGCTGGCTTGTCGCGAGATTTCCCGACAAACAGTGATTGGCGGGGTGAGTAAAGAGCTCAAAGCATCTTTGAAGAAGGTATGGCCATTTTTCCCCATTCGGCTAAATTCTTATTTTTTATTGGATTTCGGGCATGCCAAAGCCGAGGCTGCAGCCCTGGAGGACCTGAGTTTGGTATCCATTGAGTATAAAAAACATGACCCTCAGAAAATTGTAAGCAACCATTTAGCTAATTGTGGTCTGAAGAGGTTTGAACACGAGTGTTCACCCTCGGATGACATTTTCCAAGGGGCGAGATCTTATGGGGAAGTGCTAGTTCAGATCCAATCTTTAGCACCCGAAGACATGGCCTCTGTATTAAAATTTTAGGAAAACAGACGAAGTTGTCTTCCTGTTGTGTTGCGAGGAGGGAGCCCAGGCGCTTCTGAGATGGAACTGAAGGATGATGAAGGCCCCAAAGAAGCAACTTCTGGTTCAGGAAAAATCCATAACGAGGGGGATCAAACGAATAAGCCTGAAGCAGAGACACAGAATCCGGACCCGCCAGAGACCCAAAATCCGAAAACTGAGACAAAGACCCCTGAACCTCCGAAGAAGCAGGACTCAGTCGTCACACCAGGAAAGGCAGTGAAGCAGATTGGGGAACCCATCACTTCTGTCACCCCCTTGCAGTCAACGCAAGGAAATATAGAAGAAGGATGGATTTTCGATGAGGAACTGAGGCCTATCAGATCAGATGAACTTCCTCCAAATGAGTTCTTCTTTGACAGAAAGAGAAAAGCGGTGGTAAAAAGGGAGTTCTACCAGGACGAAGGATCGAATGCTAAAAGATTCAAAGTTATGACCGATGGAAAGAACAAAAAGAATGAGGAATTTTCCACAGAGATGGCAGGAATGCTAGGAGCGTATGCATCGGCGAATCAATTCTCGGTCGGGATGTTAAAAAATCAGCTCAAAAGAAAGAATCGCCTGATCAAGACTCTTGAAAACAGAGTAGCTTCGGCCACAGAAAGCGCTAAAGGTCAGGTGAGTGGGGACATAGAACTGGCCCGACTAGCTGATAAAAAGGAAATAGAAGTGCTCAAATCCAAGTTGGAACAAGCGCATTCAGTGATCCGAGACGGTCGGGTGTAGGCTGGTCAGTAGAGGACTATGATTGCAGAGCTGCAGGCTTAGGTGGAGATCGCTGAAAGTAAGGTGATCAATGTCGAGGGGTTTAAATCCCGAGCAACCCAGATTCAGAGCAAGATCTCTTCTGCACAACAGAGTTTGCTCGCCAAAGTAGGAACAATCCGAGAGGATTGTTTGTTGATGCATTGGATTTCCGAGAACCTGACTGTCAGAGAAAGGAATGCAGAAGCAGCTCAGGTCGCCTTTCAGGAGGCGGTGATAGCCACAAACAACAGATTTTTGGCATTTCCTTCTGGACTCACCATTTCAAAACAAACTAGAGGTAACATTCTGTTGAAGGATTGGGAGCATAATATTGACCTAAGCAAGGAACAGGCCCAAAAAGTAACCAATTCATTAGAAGAAGCCTTCAATGCTATAGATGGCGAGATGTTGGGTATGGACAGTGGAGACGATGTATAAACATTAATGCAAATGAATGTAGAACAGATTTCGCTTGATCTGAAAGAGAAGGATGAGAGAGATTCGGTCGATATCTCTCAGATGGACAGGGTGGACATGGCTCAAGTTGACAAGCACTTGAGCCAGCCCAGTGCGCAACTAAGTGCTCTAGATATCATTGATGCACAAATGGGGGACAAGATACAACATTTGGCCCGAGAATGTTATTTTGCTGAGGCCAGCTGTCAAGCTGAACCCTCACAACTCGTATCTCAACTTGTGGAAAGATGTATCGCTTGCACCGAGGCCGCGCGAAGACAAGCACCTAGCACCAATTGAAAATAGAGTAGGAGAAAGGGAGTGATTGCGCTCCTCTTGGTTGTAACCGAATTTGTGAAACCGTTAAGATTCTAACTGCTCTGTAAAGTTGTATAAATATATCACAGAAAGAAATAGAAATGGGGGACCTTTTTGTGTCGAGTGTAATAGAGTTTTTGCTTTCGAGAAGTTAATATAAGAAAATCTGAAGATTCTCAATTCCATCAAGATTGTGTTACAAGTTTGTTTCTTGGTATTTCATGTCTCATTTCATTCCGTTATTCATAATTGATGTGCTTTGTTATACTTTAGTACGACCACTACTATAACAGAAGGATTCTGGTTTTCTGTATTTGTTTATTGTCTTTCCTCTGCACCAGCTATCAGCGGGTGTAAGACCAATCTGCACTTTCAGAATTCTACGTTTATTCTTTGCTATGTCAGTTATTTTCTTACTAATTTCCTCTTCTGTTTGTATGTGAGTTTTCTCTTTGACAGGAATCTTGCGTTATATGCAGCTAAATGTTTCTCTTTCACATCACACCTTTATATTAAAATATAATACAGTTACGGGAAAGAGCCTTCAAATTTGTATTTTCATTTTTATTCCGAAAACGTAAAATTCTCTTTATTTTGACCAAATCAAGACAACATTTAATCTCTCTTTAAATCCTTTCATACCCTTATTGTTCCTCGATGACTGTCCCTGCAGCAACACAGCCTAATATCGAACCCGGACTATCGAACCAAACACATATTGCCTTAAACCTTTTTGACTTAATCCTTAAAACTGCTAATAACCGGGAAGAACTTGAACGTTCATGGGCAGCCATTGAACAAGATATAACTACTCAGGAACAGTTGGAAGCTAGATGACGAGAACGTAGAAATCTTCCCTAGTTTCCTATACCGAAGGTTGACATTATTCCCTTACCCATCTTTCACCTACTTTCGGATGCCTTGACACTGTACTTTTAAGCCTTAGTACAGACTCAGGAACAACATCTTTCTGGCGCCGTTGCCGGGGAGTGAAGTTACGAAATCTTTTCCCTGGGAAAATGACATTTATTTCATTGAAAGTGTTACTCTTTGATAGTGAACATAGGGTACACACTGTTTTAAGTCTATTTCAATCTTTCACTTGGTGACTCCACGAAAACATAAACTGGCTTTTGGTAGAAGGAGTACCAGACAGAACCCGGATGGCAAGATGATTATGCCTGTTACTGATCCCAAATTTTTTTTAAGGGTGAGAGGCTCGCTTGAGCCAACCGCTGCTGTTTATAAGCCTAAAAACCATCCTTTAAAAACTAAATGCCATTCAAAACCTTCTACTTCACAAAGTCCTCTTTTTGATACCAAAGATCTGACGTCAAACTGCTTTGAAGTTAGGAGTGAGATTCATTCGACTTTCCCATCCGTATACAAGGGAAAAGGTCCTCTAGAAAGTTCGTCGACAATTGACATACCAACCTTTCTTCGACAGAATTTCCCGGTCTCGCCTGATTCCAAAGAGTGTGTTACACACTCATTTTCTACACCCAAGTTGATGGCAGCCGCCGTAGGAGGTGGTGGAGGTCAAGGGAATGTCCCTCCTCCCAGAGTATTCGCAAAAGTAGCAGCGAGATATGCTCCCCTGGTTTCGCCCGTCCCTCTCCATGATTTGCTCGAAAACTACATAAAAAATCTTCCTAAGTTTACTAGGGAGGGAGATCTAACCGCAGCTGAGCATATAAATTTCTTTGATCAATTCGCAGACATCTGTGGTATCGAGCATGAAGACGTCTATTCAAGACTCCTTGTCCAAACCTTTGAAGGATAGGTCCAAACTTGGTTTCAGAGCCTCCCCGCAGCTTTTATCCAGACATATGATGCTTTGGAAGATGCTTTCCTCAGACAATGGGGAGAGCGAAAAGATCACTTATATTACCTTACCGAGTTTGGGTCCTTAAAGAAAAAGAACTCAGAAACAGTCATGGAATTTATTCTCAGATTCAACAAACTGTATAATAAGACTCCAGCCGCAGTTAAACCTTCCGAACCCTCAGCCAAAGTAACCTTCGCGGGAGCTTTCGAACCGGATTTCTCACTACTTTTATGAGAAAGAAGAGGAGCCACCCTAAATAGAATGCAAGATGATGTTGTCGAAATAGAATCTAATATGATGGACTCAGGTAAATTAAAGGATAAAGTAGAAACATTCAACCGTGAAAATAGACGCTATAGGGAACCAGTAGGTCCTTCAGGGTCAAATAGATACACTGATGACAGAGTAGAGGATATGGCCCGAGTAATTAAAGAACTGTCCAACAAAATCTCTAGGATGGAGTTGGAACAGGTTAAAGCCGATTCTTCTAATAAAAAGGACTTAAGGAGAAACTCAAATCCCCAAAATCAACAGAGACAAATAAAGAACGAGGATCAAAAAATACAAGCTCCACTAAAAGATGAAAATTTTATAGGAGCAAACGACCTTCAAGATTTCGGAGATTTGGAAGATGAAGTCGCGAATTTCGGTGATGAATGTTCGCAGCCCTATCTGACTCGTGAAGACTATGAAAAATCTTTGAAGACCCCACAACCGTCTAATGAGGATGAAGAAGGTGATCACACTGACCTCTATGTATCTCAACTAGAAAGAAAGATGATAATGGCTGATTTTCAACCAAAGTACAACCTAAGATCTAAAAATAACACCACCTCAACGGATCAACCTAAGAGAATCCTTAAAAGGGGTCAAGCTCATGAACCACCTTCGGAAGAGACCTTGTTACCCAGTAACAAAACCAAGGTAGGAAGCACTCAAGAGTCCGAGGTGAAAAAAGTTGAAACTCAAACACAAGAAACCAAACCAGTAGATAAAGTTACGTCTTCAGCTAGGATCATAGTTGATAAAGCTATCCAGACAAATAATACGGAAAGAAAAAATCCAGAGGTCTCAACCAAAGAAACGGACAAGGTAAACACATCTTTTAGTTTTGAAAATGAGTTAAAAAAAATTAAGATACCGATTCCTTTGGTAGAATTAGCAAAAAATCCTTCTTATCGGAAGCAAATTGCCAAAGCGATGGGTGTCTATGAGATAGAAAGTCAGTCTGATGTTATAAACCCAGAAAGTCAGTCTGATGTTATAAACCTGGAAGATGACAGACCTAACATCACTTTTGGTCCCCATTTTGAGGGATCCAAAGACAACATCGCTCCTTTCTATATCACCTTGAATATACATGATCAGTTACTGCATAATTGTATGTTAGACTCCGGGGCTTCTCATAATATTATGCCCAAAACTATAATGGAGAAGTTGGGTCTCCATATCACAAGACCTTATGGAAATCTGTATTCTTTCAATTCTAGGAAGGTTAAATGTATGGGGATGATAAAATATCTGGTAGTTACCCTGGCGCAGGTCCCGGTCAAGAGTATCCTCATGGATGTGGTTATCGCAGATATTCCCCCCAAATATGGCATGCTGCTATCTAGATCGTGGGGAGCCAAGTTGGGGGGCTCTCTTTAGTTATACATGTCTTATGCCACAATCCATGTATTCAGTGGTCAGTTCACTCGTTTGTACAGAGAAACAAGATAAGCGTATACAGTCAGTGATCCTCAAAACCCAAATAACTTTCCCATTTACGTTGCAGACCAAGATCTGGGGAATTGCATTTTGTCTTTTGATGATAGTCTAGATAGTTGCCCGGAATAAATCGAGGCAAAGCAAGAAGAGTTAAGTCCCTTGACAGAAGAGCTGTGCAATACTGGTGTATGGAAAATGTACTTCGATGGCGCTTCGTCTTCTGAAGGAGCTGGCGCTGGGGTACTTTTGGTAGCACCTGAAGGTAAGTTCATTGTTCCTTTCTCCTATCATTTGCAGTGGGACATTGATTACACCAATAACGTGTGTGAGTATGAAGCATTGATCTTAGGATTAGAGGCTGCAAAGAAGTTGAATATAGAAAACTTGGAGGTATACTGTGACGTGGAATTGATAGTAAGACAAGTGAACTGACAGTACCTAGCTAAGCACCCCAGGCTAAGAGCTTATAGAAATTGTACATGGGATCTCATCGAGAATTTTTTCTCATTTGTAAATATCCATTTTATCCCTCGCACTGAGAATATGCATGCCGATGCATTGGCCAAGGCAGCTTCAAACTTTTCTCCTCCCACGACTGTCAAATTGAAATATCACATTGAAATTAGATACAAACCCTCTATACCAGACAATATCCGTCACTGGCAGGTCTTTGAAGATGACGAACAAATTCAGAAATTTCTTATAGCAGTAGGTGAGTTCTCTGAAACTCATCCAGACCAAGAGAATCAAAATGACCTAATGTGGGTTATGCAAGAGGGTGCAGATTCTGAAACCTTTCAAGAAAAAATAGCGGATCATCGTATGTTGGTCCTTAAAAACAATCAAATCCCAAAAGGATTAATTCCTTTAGAAAGACTTTTTGATCAGAACGATATACCTGTGAAATCTACTTTGCAGCCCCAACCAGAAGAAGTGGAGGACTGCGACATAGGAACTGAAAAAGAATCCAGGATAGTAAAGATATCTAAATTCCTCCCTCCCAAGGTAAAAGACCGGTACAAAGACCTACTCAGACAGTATAAAGATGTTTTCACTTGGTCCTATGATGAGATTAGAATGTATGATACTTCCATAATTGAGCACAAAATACCTTTGAAGCCCGGGGTCAAGCCGTTTAGGCAAAAGCTCAGGCAATTTAACCCCATTTTGTTGCCTGTGATTGAAAAGGAAGTTAAGAAGCTTTTAAATGTGAAAATAATTGTACCTCTAAGGTACTCAGACTGGGTGGAAAATTTGGTCCCCGTCAGGAAAAAGAACGGAGAAATCAGACTGTGTGTGGATTTCTGAAACTTGAATAGGTCCTCTCTTAAAGATAATTATCCGCTTCCCAAAATGAACCATGTCCTAGAAAATGTAGTTGGAGCAAATCGAATGTCTATGATAGACGGGTTCTCTGGGTACAACCAAATCGCCATGAACGAGCAAGACAGAGAAAAAACTGCTTTCACCACACCATGGGGTACATTCATGTATGACAAAATGCCATTTGGTTTGATGAATGCAGGGGCTACATTCCAGCGCGCTATGGACATCGCTTTCGTAGGAGAAAGAGACAAGTTCGTAGTCATCTACCTCGACGATTTGATGGTTTTCTCTAAAACCGATGAAGAACATTTGATCCATCTAAAACAGACTTTCGAAAAATGCCGCAGGTATGGTCTGTCTTTGAACCCAAAGAAATCACATTTCGCTATGCGAGAAGGTAAGATTCTGGGGCATATCATATCTAAGGATGGGATTAGGATTGATCCTAAGAGGATTGAAGCAATAGAAACTATAAATATTCCCAGAAACGTAAAATAAATTCAATCTTTCTTAGGTACAATAAATATTTTATGAAGGTTTATCCCCAATTTTGCTGAGATTGTCAAATTGATCACAGGAATGCTGAAGAAAGATAGCAAAGTAAATTGGACAACCGAGGCTAAAGCATCATTTGTGCATATCAAAAAAGTCATCAGCGAGGCACCTGTGTTAGCAAGCCTAGATTACTTGAAGGATTTCCTCATCTTCTCGTTTGCTTCTGAACATACTATCACCGTGATGCTCCTGCAAAAGGATGACGAAGGCTTCGAACGGTCGATCGCGTTTTTCAGCAAGAGACTTAGAGACGCTGAACTAAAGTATGACATAATAGAAAAGCAGGCGTACGCAATGGTGAAAGTGCTAAAAGCATTCAGAACCTATGTACTGCATTCAAAAATTATCGCGTACGTGCCAACCAGTGCTGTGAAAGATATATTGGTACAGCCAGATAGTGATGGAAAACGAGGGCGTTGGCTTGCTAAAATACAAGAATTCGATTTGGAAGTCAAGCCTACTAAATTAATAAAGGGGCAGGGTCTGGCCAAACTCTTGGCTGAGTCAAATCTTAGAGATCTTGATATAAATTGCCTCCAAGGGGAAGACGGAGACACACGCTTGCACAAGCCGGATGACCATACAGATCCAAGCAAGGTTGAAGAAAAATTCATATCGTCAGGCTGGTATAAAGACATAGTGTTCTACTTGTTAAACCTGAGATGTCCAGATGGACTATCACCGGCCAAATGCAGAACTTTAAAACTCCATGCTGTAAAATATTGCATCGCCGAAAATCATCTATACTGGAAAGATCCACTCGGGTTCCTACTAGTCTGTTTGGTTGAGTCGGAAACTCCACGGGTCATAGAAGAATTTCATGAAGGAATCTGTGGAGGGCACCATGCATGGAGAGCCATAGCCTACAAGATCTCGAGGGCCAGATACTATTGGCCGAAACTATTTTCAGACGTAAATGCCAAAGTGCGTGCCTGTAACCCATGTCAAATATTCGCTGGTAAACAGAAACTCCCTGCACTACCACTCATTCCAGTCAAAACTGAAGCCCCATTTTAACAATGGGGACTAGATTTCATAGGGGAAATTAATCCCCACTCCAGTGCTCATCATAAGTGGATCTTAACAGCCACAAATTATTTTACAAAGTGGGTTGAAGCCATTCCAACCAAAAGGGAAATAGACTCAATGGTGATTGACTTCTTGGAAGATGATATTTTGTCAAGATTCGGGTGTCCCCGAAAGATTGTTACCGACAACGCCCAGGCCTTCAAGTCCATGGCTATGATCAGTTTTTGTTAGAAGTACAACATCGTTCTTGGCCATTCCACTGCTTATTACCCACAGGGAAACGGGCTGGCTGAATCATTCAAGAAGAGCCTGGTAAACATAATCAAGAAAGTACAGGATGAAAATAAAAGGTCCTGGCATGTGCACTTGAAGTACGCATTGTGGGCAAACCGCATCAACACTAAAAGGTCTATCGGCATTTCGCCGTTCCAAATGGTCTATGGGATAGAGGCAGTTCTGCCTATTAACTTAGCGTTGCCAGTGATGAAATTGTGGCAGGATCAGAATGAAGAACCCAATCATGTAACCAGGAGAATTAACCAGCTGATCGAGGTTCAACAACATAGAGTGGAGGTTGATGAGAAAATGCAAAAGTACCGTGACGATATGAAAGACAGAGAATTCCTCCCAGGTGACTTAGTGTTAAGATGGGATACGAGAAGGGAAGAAGCCGCGAAGCATGGCAAATTTGATCACCTTTGGTATGGACCATTCAGGGTCTTGGCTCCAGAAGGGAAAAATTCCTTTCTTCTGGAGAATATTGATGGAGAAGTCCTCAGCGCCCCTGTCAACGGGTGGTATCTAAAGCATTACATGACGTAACAGTCGTTAAAAAAAAATTGTAAATAAATAAATTTCATTATGTGTGTTTTGTACATACTTATATTCTCATTTGAACATTTACTTTTAATTTCCATTTTTTGTTCCTAAATCCTCAACACATTTCCAATAAAATTTGTATTTGTTTTTTACAGGATTCCAGCTTCAGACGAAACTAGCAGAAAAAGTAATTTGCAGGTCGGTGTTGGAAATAGAGCGACATAAATCAGGTGATACCTAAAAATAGTTTAGTATTGTGCAAAGAAAATGAAATAAAAGGGTAAAAAGAAACTTTCTCAAAAATATAAGTTATGAAAGAATGTTAAGGCAAATCAAGGTCACATCTTTCAAACGACAATGCAAAATGTTAGATAGGAGGATCATTGCTTGGTCTGATAATTTTTTTTTTCAAACAAGTTGAGTGATACACTAAATCAAAAGTGGGCTGTTGAAATAAACTATTCCCGGATTTATCTACAAGAGTCAGCCTCGAGTTGTTTTAACCCCTATATTTTCAGCCAATGAATCGTTGCTTTGTATCCTATCTGTTTTCGGGTCTAGCTTTTAGCAAGTCACCGTCTTCCCAAGTTATTTCGAAGGGATAAAAGTATTTCGTTTTAAACCTCAAGAGTTTCAAAATAGATCTTGATAGAAAAGCTGGTCTTCATAAATACTTGATCTCTTGCTAAGCGAAGGAACGTTTAGAGCGATCCTAACTTTCCTAGGTTTTTCAACATCTTCGGAAGAATCAAAGCTTGCTTGAACAGGATGTCCCTTAAAAATTTATTATTTTCCCTTGTCTCCCTAAGAACGAAGGTGTTGTGAAGGTCAAAGGAAGATTGATACCGAGTAATCAAAATAAGTTGACAGACCTCTGATACAAAATATTACACATATATCATCCCTGATACAAACTGATTGCCCCCATCTTCGTTGCTTTAAAAGTAAATTATAAGACAGGTGGTGAAAGGAAATTTAGAAATGATTGCCCCCACCTAGTCCAGGAAGACAATGAAAGGAAATTCAGAAATGATTGCCCTCGTCTCAGCGTTTAAACGCATAAATATTTTTCGAAGTGGTGAAAGGGGCCAGGCAACTTCACTGGGGTAATGAACAGGCTCGCTGGCAGTGAAGCAATGTCTTAGATATCTGTAAGGATGTTATACATGAATATCACTCTACTCTGGTAACCAATGCTTTCTAAAAACTTGATCAACACCCCAAATTCAGACGGGACTTCCCGATTTAAAAATATATGATATCATTCTTTTAATGCAAGCTGAGAATCACAAGATCTGTTGAAATTCCTAGGGTCATTTCGACTGTCTTAAAACATCCCCAAATTTAGTAGTGGGAAAGGGAAAATTGTGAAAGGGACTACAACCATGTTTGGAAAGAGTATCTGAGTTTGACAAAACTTCTCGAGGTAAAACACAAGGATTTTTCTCACCTTCTATCTTTTTCCTTGAATTTTTCCGCTTGTTTTAGCATATGACTCCATTTACCCAATATTGGTACGTGGTCTACTGCTCTTCCTGCCTCACAGGAAGGCGGGATCCCTAGTTGGAGCCTATGTTGGAGCCACCCTTGTTTTATTTTTACCTTGCACAATTTTCAATTTTTGATACTTGAAATCTAAAGTTGATTTTCTTTTTCCTTCCGAGATCTTAAAACTCTGAAATCTTGTCTCCTGGACAGCAATGCTTTTTCCACTTTCAAAACAGATCCATTTTCGCAAGTATGTTCGCTCTTTTGTTTTCCTTCGGGGTCTCGCAAGTCGTATGCTTTAATCCTTGAGTTCATACGTCCCAAGTCATGAAACGGCGAGGTCATTTTCAATTTTCGCCCAAGACATTAACTAGGGTAAAACTTTTAACTCATGAGTAGACATTGTCGGGAGTTCGAACCTCAGCGTTCGTCAAACCCAAGTTTTTTTTTTTTACAGCCCCGAGAGCCAAGGACACGAGGTACTTTTGGGCTAACCCTAGTAAAAGACTAACCATGGTTAAAATTTGTTCTCGGCGCTTCGCCACTCGGCAATTTCTTTCATAAAGTTAAAGCGTCTAAAACCCCGACTCACGAGGTTGTGACATAATTATAGCAAGATTAATTAGTCGCCTAATATAAGATTTTCTTCCCATAATTTGAGCCTTAATTATCGCCATCTCGCGGTTTCGCAACTCGGCATACCAATCTCCCAAAAATTTGTCTTCGAAGTTCCGAGTCGCAATATGGTGAATAAATTAATTATATAATTAATGATGCTCCAAATCACGATTACTGTTAATTAAGATAAAATCGGTATTCGCAGTCTCGCGAGTTGAAAACTCAAAATTTTTAAAGAAAACCCACGATGCAGCGAACAACGAGAAAGTTATGAACGTTACTAAGTTTTGAAAATTTAAAATAAAACGAGATATGTCTCGCGCATCGAGGTTTGCACATTTCACAGGTAGCTACTTTCTCTCCATACCCCGACTGCCTGTCAAACCGCCAAACATTGATGACATTAATGAAGAGTTAGGGTGAATCCATGAATAAATAAGATCGGATTTTACGCAATAAATTTGTTTCTAATTGCGATTTGACAGACTTATTTCGAAGAGTACAGAATTTTCAAATATATACAGGAGTCTCATTTTATTATAATGAAAACATTTTTCATAAGCATGCAGAGCTCGTCATTTTCCGAGTGAACTAATTTCTGCATGTATACACAGGTCTATCACAGAAGAGCGAAAATGCAAGCTTCAGCTATGGCTCCACGGAAAGCAGCAAAGGCGAATGTCAATATTGTAGCGCAGGGCTCAGACAATGTCACCGATACTTCACCCCGGAGTGGCGGCTCAGTCCATAGCTGGTCGTTTGTTTTAGATATTCTGCAATCTGAGTTGGTGATTTATTCAAACTCCGACGAAAATGATAACGAAAAGGACAACCTAAACACTAAATACAAGACAGTTGTTCAATCTGGAATGCACTGGGTTGCAACCAGACCACGGTTGCTCCCATATTATGACATGATCCGATGGGAGTTGGATCACATAGACCTACCCACCAGAACTATCATAAACGACCAACGGGTCACGGTCAGGACTTTTAGACCAGAGCATATCCAAACCATGTATAAGCTCCCAACAACATCTGAATACACATATGATGCTGAATTCCTAGAGGGATTCAAAGAGAAGGAGTGCACTCAATATGAAAAAACCATGCCCAGTTTGCTAAAAGATTGGGTTTCGCGCTCCGTGAAATTCCGAGCAAATGACCAGGGCGTTTATTCAATCGCTTTGCTGGAGACACATTATATGTATGTGGCAATGATGACATGCCGACTATTCAGAAAGGAGGATACATCGCATTTCTACATTGCATGGGTACCTCTCATGTTTCGGGTAGCAGAAGGTTGCTCATTTAATTGGGCAAAGATACTCTTAGATAGTTTGGCCAACCGGGTCACAGAGTACCGAGAGAAGAAGGAAAGCAGGAGACCATCCTCTTTTTTCATGTCTGCATATATCATGGACGTGGTATGTACCATGACACCATTCCCTTTGATGAGCTGGGCTTGGAATCCAGCCCAAGAAAAACCTGTACATGAGAATCACGACAAACTGTGGGAGAATAAAGCGGACAAATTCATTTACAAAATTTTCAACTGGGTGATGGTGCCCCTACACATCGCCATTTTTGGTCGTTCGCCACCTCATATCTCTGACAACATTGCTGCAAATCTGAGTGGTATAGCGGACTGGTATGTAGAAGCAGAGTTTTCCTATTTCAGAGTGTTCGGCGCTGTTGTTCCCCCGCTTGCGCTACCACTGTTCATCCCCGACAAGCTGGCATGTCGCGAGATCGCCCGACAAATAGTGATTTGCAGGGTGAGTAAAGAGCTCAAAGCATCTTTGAAGAAGGTATGGCCATTTTTCCCCATTCGGCTAAATTCTTATTCTTTATTGGATTTCGGGCATGCCAAAGCCGAGGCTGCAGCTCTGGAGGACCTGAGTTTGGTCTCCATTGAGTATAAAAAACATGACCCTCAGAAAATTGTAAGCAACCATTTAGCTAATTGTGGGTTGAAGAGGTTTGAACACGAGTGTTCACCCTCGGATGACATTTTTCGAGGGGCGAGATCTTATGGGGAAGTGCTAGTTCGGATCCAATCTTTAGCACCCGAAGACATGGCCTCTGTATTAAAATTTCAGGAAAACAGACAAAGTTGTCTTCCTGCTGTGTTGCGAGGAGGGAGCCTGGGCGCTTCTGAGACGAAACCGAAGGATGATGAAGGCCCCAAAGAAGCAACTTCTGGTTCAAGAAAAATCTATAACGAGGGGCATCAAACGAATAAGCCCGAAGTAGAGACACAGAATCTGGACCCGCCAGAGACCCAAAATCCAGAAACTGAGACGAAGACCCCTGAACCTCCGAAGAAGCAGGACTCAGTCGTCACACCAGGAAAGGCAGTGAAGCAGATCGGGGAACCCATCAATTCTGTCACCTCCTTGCAGTCAACGCAAGGAAATATAGAAGAAGGATGGATCTTCGATGAGGAACTGAGGCCTATCAGAGCAGAAGAACTTCCTCCAAATGAGTTCTTCTTTGACAAAAAGAGAAAAGAGGTGGTAAAAAGGGAGTTCTACTAGGATGAAGGATCGAATGCTAAAAAATTCAAAGTTATGACCGATGGAAATAACAAAAAGAATGAGGAATTCACCACGGATATCGTAGGAATGCTAGGAGCATATGCATCGGCGAATCAATTCTTGGTCGGGATGTTAAAAAATCAGCTCAAAAGAAAGAATCGCCTGATCAATACTCTCGAAGCCAGAGTAGCTTCGGCCACAGAAAGCGCTAAAGGTCAGGTGAGTGGGGAAATAGTACTGGCCTGACTAGCTAATAAAAAGGAAATAGAAGTGCTCAAAGCCAAGTTGGAACAAGCACATTCAGTGATCCGAGACGGTCGGGTGCAGGCTGGTCAGTAGAGGACTATGATTGCAGAGTTGCAGGCTCAGGTGGAGATCGCTGAAAGTAAGGTGATCGATGTCGACGGGTTTAAATCCCGAGCAACCCAAATTCAGAGCAAGATCTCTTCTGCACAGCAGAGTTTGCTCGCCAAAGTAAGAACAATCTGAGAGGATTGTCTGTTGATGCATTGGATTTCTTAGAACCTGACTGTCAGAGAAAGGAATGCAGAAGCAGCTCAGGTCGCCTTTCAGGAGGCGGTGATAGCCACAAACAACAGATTTTTGGCATTTCCTCCCGGACTCACCATCTCAGAACAAACTAGAGGTAACATTCTGTTGAAGGATTGGGAGCATAATATTGACCTAAGCAAGGAACAGGCCCAAAAAGTAACCAATTCATTAGAAGAAGCCTCCAATGCTATAGATGGCAAGCTATTGGGTATGGACAGTGGAGGTGATGCAGAAACATTAATGCAAATGAATGTAGAGAAGATCTCACTTGATCTGAAAGAGAAGGATGAGAGAGATTCGACCGATATCTCTCAGATGGACAGGGTGGACATGGCTCAAGTTGACAAGCACTTGATCCAGCCCAGTGCACAACTAAGTGCTCTAGATATCATTGATGCACAAATGGGGGACAAGATATAGCAGTTGGCCTGAGAATGTTATTTCGCTGAGGCCAGCTATCAAGCTGAACCCTCACAGCTCGTATCTCAACTCGTGGAAAGATGTATCGCCTGCACCGAGGCCACGCGAAGACAAGCACCTAGCACCAATTGAAAATAGAGTAGGAGAAAGGGAGTGATTGCGCTCCTCTCGATTGTAACCGAATTTGTGAAACCGTTAATATTCTAATTGCTCTGTAAAGTTGTATAAATATATTACAGAAAGAAATAGGAATGGGGGACCTTTTTGTGTCGAGTGTAATAGAGTTTTTGCTTTCGAGAAGTTAATATAAGCAAATCTGAAGATTCTCGATTCCGTCAAGATTGTGTTACAAGTTTGTTTCTTGGTATTTCATGTCTCATTTCATTTCGTTATTCATAATTGATGTTCTTTGTTATACTTTAGTATGACCACTACTATAACAGAAGGATTCTGGTTTTCTGTATTTGTTTATTGTCTTTCCTCTGCACCAGCTATCAACGGGTGTAAGACCAATCTGCACTTTCAGAATTCTACGTTTATTCTTTGCTATGTCAGTTATTTTCTTACTAATTTCCTCTTCTGTTTGTATGTGAGTTTTCTCTTTGATAGGAATCTTGTGTTATATGCAGCTAAATGTTTCTCTTTCACATCACACCTTTATATTAAAATATAATACAGTTACGGGAAAGAGCCTTCAAATTTGTATTTTCATTTTTATTCCGAAAACGTAAAATTCTCTTTATTTTGACCAAATCAAGACAACATTTAATCTCTCTTTAAATCCTTTCATACCCTTACTGTTCCTCCATGACTGTCCCTACAACAACACAGCCTAATATCGAACCCGGACTATCGAACCAAACACATATTGCCTTAAACCTTTTTGACTTAATCCTTAAAACTGCTAATAATCGGGAAGAACTTGAATGTTCATGGGCAGCCATTGAACAAGATATGACTACTCAGGAACAGTTGGAAGCTAGATGATGAGAACGTAGAAATATTCCCTAGTTTCCTATACCGAAGGTTGACATTATTCCCTTACCCATCTTTCACCTACTTTTGGATGCCTTGACACTGTACTTTTAAGCCTTAGTACAGACTCAGGAACAACAACGGGAGCCCAGTCAAAAAATATATGTCCTCCACTGCAGTGAAGGCAATCTGCTCTCCCCACACTATGAAACAATGAAGGTCCGAACTCCACATCCAGATAAGGAACTGCAGGAGATACTCCTGCGCCCATATCAACGGGCACTCAAAGAACTTCAGCAGCCCACAGGCTGCCAAAGTAGCACGTACCCTCGACTCCTCAATAGCCATGGCGTATCTCAGCTGGGACCAATCCTGCTCTCACCAACCAAATGGCATCGTGCACAATGATCACCTGCAACAACATAAAACAGTCTTAGGTTAGACAAATGGACCATAAACAAACATTAAAAAGATAAGTTTTACACCCGTCAATCTTGCCTCCAAGGCGCGACTGTTTAACCCATAAGCGCACAGACATGCGTGCCTATTCACTCCACAGGCACGCACGTGTGCGCGCCTGTACACTTCACAGGTGTGCACTCAGGCATGCATGTCCATCCTTCAGGCGCACATGAGTGTGCGCCTGCTCAACATACAGGGGTGCCTTCATGCACCCCTATCACGAACACAGGCATGGATTAAAGTGCGCCTGTCCAATACACAGTTGTGCACCAATGCGTGGTTGTGTAGCCCATAGGTGCACACATGATGCATGCCTTTGTCCCCTTTACAGGCGCCCCCATGCACACCTATTCGGTGGGCAGGCACACACTTGTGTGCACATACTTCTGGATCACCCGCGTACGTGGGGGACCACACCCATAAAACCCCCTGTATGGCCCTCCGTATAGCCCCTGCCCAAAAATGGAAACCCTAATTCTATGCAGGATGATCAGACCACCAACCTAAAGCTCACTGGTCCTCTGTCGGATGCCTCATCCCTCCAGAATCTCCAAATCTCCTCTAAATACTTCTCGTCCAGTCACTATAGCAACAAGTATAAATGAGGTGGCAATGTGTGCCCTACAACTATATATAAGCCTTTTCGCCAAACTTCCACTCACCATTCTGGGAGCTTCGGGTGTCCATTCCTTGATCCGTCTTCAGCCACGAGATCAACATCCCGTCATCTACATCACGACAGTCCCCGGGCCACTTTTCATCCTGAGCCCCTGGGGCACAATTTTTTTCATACCCGGACCAGGTACGCATGCTCAGATTTAAAAATTATCAAATAAATGCTCATATGTTCGATTCTCTTCAGATATTTTTCATGTCGGGTATTTGGTTGTCATGTGTGCAGGTACTTGGTCATCATACATCAATGCAACCCCTTCAGGTATATACTCAGCACTGGCATGTAGTCATTCCCTCTGAATCTCACTTGCATCTCCAGTCACACCCTCTGACATTTGCCTCTAGGATCCCCATTTCCGACTTTGCAGTACCAACACCTCCATTTGCATCTTCAATACTGTCACCTTGTAGCACTCTTACCCACATGAGTTGTCCCATTCATAACACCCTTTTGCACCTTTGACACTCATGCTGTTTTTTCAAAACCCTTTAGGGATGGGAGTCCTGATATTCTTACATCATGTCACGAATCAACCACATACTCCTTCTCCTCATTTTTCTAGCTTTCCCAACAGACTCCCAGATTCTTTCTTCACAGTTCTATTTTTGGACTGCACCTGCGCAGTATCATGAACCCTCCATTTCATCCACAATCAGTTTGCCCATATTCCAATTTCCCTTCATTTCACCTACCTCATAAAGAAAACCACCCATGGGGGCTCCACCCTCCACCAATTCTCCAAGAAAATTGCGCCCTACCCGAGCCAACCATGTTACATTGGGGCACCCGTTTCTGTATTTGTACCCTTATCCCAAAATATTCTTTATTTATTGTACAAACACCTTTTGTTTCCAGTATTTACATTACCCTTTTTGTCGTCACCTTTGGCAACCTTCTTCTCTTTTTGGCAAAAGCAACCCATGTCACCCTTGGTTGGGGCACTACTTATCATCTACCCTTGACGACATTGTCCATATATTCAGAGTATCCCACAGGCCACTTACCTCTTCCCTCTGAGTTTGTTCACTTTGTCCCGCCTTTGGCACAACTTCTCCCCTGTCTTGTTGTCCCCCTGACACTTGACCTCGTTGAACGATTGCAACCACTTTTATCTCACATATACCCCAACCAAGGGCAGTCTTGAGTCTTCCTACATCTTGACTTCGTCCATGTACCTCCTCCAATTCCTAAACTCACCTAGTAAATTTCATGAAGCCCTTTGCTTCTGGGAGTCGCGTCCCCCTTTTTGTCAACATCAACACAGTTTTCCAGAAGGGCGACAATATGTTGATTCTCATTACCTATCCAATGAGAGATCTCGGATGGCATAGGGAGAACCAAAATTGCTCCATGCTATCATTGACCCTCATGACATTCGACGTCAACACTTTATCATGTTACGGGGGTCTTACTTTGTGACTATTGTAGTTAGTTCTCATATTTTCCGAAGACCTTTGAACTTGGCTGGGCTATCAATGCCTACAAAATCCGTGATACTTCTTACAGATATCGCTGCCTAGTGTTCAGAGTAAGTTCCTCCACATAATTGTCTTCTTCCTTTATCATGACCACCCCTGAGGGTGCTGCAGTTGTCTACATCAACACTTCATTCTTTTTTTTTGAGTTACATGACACGAGCATGGGGAATGCTCGCCTCGTTTGTACACAGTTTATTTTTACACACCTTATGGAAGGTCGGGTTCTATAGGTTCCTTTTTCCCTCCAACGGATAGCTATGGACAATCCCAGTATCGCTCTCTCCTACAACAACACTCTCAGTAGAAGAAACATTGATGGATTTCGGCTATATTTATGCTCCTAACCTCATACATCAGGGGGCATCTGTTATCACTGAAATTTTGTCCGCAAATGGTTACAGGAATTCA
The DNA here is from genome assembly GCA_032191745.1 of Picea mariana. Taxonomy (NCBI): domain Eukaryota; kingdom Viridiplantae; phylum Streptophyta; class Pinopsida; order Pinales; family Pinaceae; genus Picea; species Picea mariana. The sequence continues at coordinate 34,546 of JASDQU010372528.1, forward strand.
GCATCACCAGACAGTTATGAGGTCACCCATGGACCAAAAATATCACAAAATCATTCCCAAAGGGTCAAAACTATACAACTAGTGAAAAAATCAAAGGGCACTATGAAGACATAGGGCGCGCTCACATGCGCGAAACAAGAATGCAGAAATCACGCACATGCACACGAAGCGCGAATGTTGTCGCAAAAAGCCGTGCACCTGAGAAACGCCGCATTTATGAGAGTGGTCAGCCTCCCACCCACTTCTAGTTCAGCTTCCAAGTTGATTTGACACTCAAATCTGGACTGGATTCGACTAGGTGGCTGAATAAAGACCTAGAAATGCCCTAAGTAGCCTCTTTACACACTACAAACTAGTTGGACAATAACTCAAGGAATGCTATAAAAAGGCCATGGATACACTTCATTTTTCAAGGAATTCATAGCAAAGTTATGTTGCCATTATTCTCTTGAGAAATCTTCTATCCTTGCCAAGAGTATAGTTGCATCATTGCATTGGGAAATCCATCTCACCCCTTGAGTGGATTAGCAAAGAATTCTTTCACCATTTTCATTTTTATTTTCAAAGTTGTAAGAAGAGCTTATTTGTGGGGGTCCAAGAGCCCTCCCTTGGAGGAAGAAGGGACTCATAGTCCTCTTTCTTCTTGGTGTTTTCTTTCACTAATACCATCTTTATCATTGGTGGCATGGGTCTAATTGT
>JASDQU010372528.1:37458-60834 GCA_032191745.1 Picea mariana
TGTGACAAGCATCTAGTCTTTCCTGTGAACAAAGTGCATTTTGAGGATGAAGGTTTAAGGTTTCTTCTTCTAGTTGCGTAACTTCTTCTCTAATCAGTTTCGTAGGAGTAATAGAACATTCAAGAAGATTTTCATTGCTTAAGTGTTCTTCAATGACTGATTTTAAATGTTGATTAGAGCATGGGTTAAAAGAATGAGGATATTCACCTTGATCCAGAAATGAATCTTCTTCCATACTGGTCTTAGACTGAAAATACAATGATCCAAAGGAAAAACCAATTTGGTTGTCAATAAGAACCCGGTCAGTAGATTCTACCTCCCTAGCTTGTTTAACATTGTCGGAAGGATCCTTCTCTTTTTGTGAAAAGAATTGTTCTTGTAGTTGGGTGATAGGATTTGCAATTAGTTCTTCATTCGTTCTTGAACATGACTGAATGGAAGGGATGGAAGCATCATAGAAGAGATTTAATACCAATGAGATGTCATCGAGATTAAATTTACAAAGGATATGATAGACTCTTGTCAAAAAGTCTTCTGAAGATGAATCGTCGTTAATTAGCGAAGTATGAAATTATTCACATAATTGATCGAAATCATAAATTTCAAAAGCATCTAGAAACTCATGTACAAATTGAAACCAATAAAAAATGTGACATGCTGGAAAGGATTCAAACCAATGTTTGATTTGACCTCTAAAAGTAAAAGCGAACAGTCTGCATAAAACTCCTAAATCTGAGATGTCATGTTTGATGCATTTGCACCAAAACTTGTTAAGGTGGTCTTTAGCAGATATATTGTCTTCACCATCAAAGGTGAGTTTGGACAAGCGAGGGATTGTCTTGTTGGGAACATCGGGTAATGAGAAGTTGAAAGCATGTTCCAACACAACGATTTGGGGAGCCATGGGGGAAATTGAATACATTTGAAACAAAGACTCCTACAAGGCTAGCTTGTCAGTCAGCCCTCCTTCTAGCGCCATTTGTTGACAGGAAAAAATGAACGCTCACCAACTGGAAGAGTGGATCCGGTCCAGGGTTGTCTAAATAACCCAAGCCGTTTGGGATAACCCACCTTGACGGGTTTAGCGGCTCCGTTAGCCGATCTAAGTCCTAGAAAAACAAAAGAAAACTACTCTAATTGAACTAATCTAAATAAAAATAACAATTAAAACAAAACTAATAAACAAATCTGAACTACTAATATATACAATTTACTATCTAATACTATAATAACTCTACGAAATCAGAATTAAATCTTAATCACAAATGTACAATATTTACAAATTACAGATTTAAATTAAAACCTGCAAAAATCATTTTTAATCTGTCCTAAGACAACAAACTATTATTTTTTATTTTTATAATTTTATGAAAAAGAAAATAGAATAAAAACTCTCTAAGCTAAGCGATTAAAACAATAATTCTAACTATGAATCTAAACTAATATATTTATCTAAACTACTTAAATAACACTAATAAGCTAACTATTAAATAACAAATAACAAACTGACCTGAAGTAACGCTTCAGGTTTGTCCTGTATGCAATAGTTGATATAGCTGTTCAGAGGGAGGAAACCCGCACCAGATTATCCACGAACTTCTCGTAAACAAGAATCTGCTGTGCTCTTCAAATATAAATGACAGGACAAACAAGACATAAAAATAACAACAATTTTATGATTTACAAACCATCACAATTAGATAAATCTGTATGCAATAATTTGTACGAAACAATTCAATTAATGAAAAAGATAAACCTGTATTCATTAAATTGAATTAAAGTAATTACTGTATTTTCAAATAAGAGATATCAGATATGGACAACATATAAATCAGATCACATCAACATGCAATGAATTATGATAGCTAAAGTAGTCTATAATTAATTGCAAACTGATATGCAAAAACCTGAAACAAAAGTTTGATATATTGAAAGCAAAAACTGTTACAATACATCAACTTTCATCTCAGTCTGAATCATAAAACCATAGTCTGGTTCTCCCACAGTGATGATGATGGGTTTATTACAAAAAATGACAAGTATTTAAAGACCTCCCACAGGGTAAAACATCCTTGTGGGAATTATCAAAACAATTTACAAAAATCTGAGGATAATATCCCAAATCTCTATTTCTGACTCAAGCTAACAACCTAAGACAAAACAATATCCAAAGTATCTCCTAAACTGCCATAGGATGCCCATTTGATCATTATAATTCGTATGCACCTGAAAGAAGACAAAAATAGACAAGTTTAAAAGATGTTTTATTGATAAAATTGACAAAAATCTAATTTTTAAGACTAGCTACTGAATCTTACGATTCTGTAGCTGGTCTAAATTGAACACAGAATCATTTCAAAATCGGTTCAAATCTTAAAGAATATATTCAAACTATTGAACAATATTTGATTGCTAATTAGAAACCAAAAGAAACTTTGGAGTTTTTAAACCATCGCTGGCCTGTAGCTGCCAGTCCTGTAGCTGCCAGTCCTGTAGCAGATCTTATGAATTCTTCATTGAGTTCAAGATGTATGTCACCTACTCTAGCCCTACACCCATCAAAGGTGAGGGCGAATTGTTGGGCAACCGAAAGGTTGAAACCCTCGAACCTCTGTATAAACACCAGCCAACCACTATTTTCTAAATCCCTACGGGCATTATCGAATAGTAACAGGGCTTGGTTACCATTTGGCTCTATGCGCACCACCGGTGCCATAGACAGGAGCACACGGTGAGTGAGGTGAACGGGCCAGGGTTTGAACACAACATACGCAGGGGCAGAACGCTCACAGGCTTACCCGAAAAATAGCAAAGGTGAACCGGGATAGGGGAAAAACATTAATGACAGAACGTGCGAAGGTGGTGGAGCTAGTTCAACCCATGCACAATAGTCATATCCCATAGTGCAACTGCCGACGCAAATAACTATTCAACCCACTATTGCATAGGTTAAAAAAAACATGCCATTCAATCAACCAATGAAATCTATGGTAAATCGACCAAACATTTGCGCAAGAAATATTAGCATAGTTTTAAAACCAAAACAATAATTCGAAATCACACCAAGGGTTCGATCATATGAAAATATGTGCTGTATGCAATGATTTATACCAAGGGTCTAACCATAACACCAATGTGTTTTCATGAAACCAATGATCAAAGAACATATAAATCAAATCACCAATGCATCACAAACTAGATCAAAAGAATATCATCACAGTCTTGTAAAACGAAGTCATATAAAAATGCCAAATGAATAAGGATCTTGGAGTCTTGTCAATTGTATAACGATAAGTAAATTGGAAATGCAATGAGCATATAGACGAGAATGATCACAACAATCCAGTGACGATTTTAATGTGACTTTGAAAACCAAGTTTTCACGCTTGCAGTCGTGAAAACAAGAACAAAGGTAAGTGTGCAAATAACGCAAAATAATAGTGTTGTTTTATTCCGAAGATTGCGATGAAAATCAAGGTTCGCAAAACATTGGTGTAGGCAGCTTATAAGGACAGTATAAAAATGCGAATTGGCTGCAAACAAGACTCTGTTCTCTTTTAATAGAAGAACCAGTCACCCTTTAGGGATCCTTCCTCAGTTTCCTGTAACTTTGGGAGGGAAAAATGTCTTTGTCGATGTTATGGTAGTCCAGGACCCCTTGGATTTCGATTTACTCCTTGGGCGAGATTATTTCTATGCCATGAAAGCTATTGTGTCCACTTTTTTCCGTGTGATATATTTCCCGCACGATGGAAGAATGGTGACTATTGATCAACTTTTGTTTGTTGGCCCTGACTTGATTACCAACCCAATGACCTCTCTAAACGGTTCTTATATGCAGTTGGTATCACCCACGCCACAGGTCAATTATGTGGCATTATCTTCCATGCCTTCAACTTCCGATGAAGATGACTTGGATCCGGTAGTTGACATGGTGATTTCTTCAATAGGGCTATTGGATCTTGATCTCCTTACCCTTGTCGTGGCCCTCGACATGTGTTCCTTCCAAAGAATTCTTCTTCCATCTAGTGAATATCTCTTGGAAGCCATGACCGAGTTTTGTCCCTTGACATGGTGTCCTTCCAGAGTGTTATCCTCTTGTAATCCATGATCAAGAAGATTTCACGAGCATATTTTCTCTTCTATGTGGCAAGCTCGTTAAAAAATGAAACATAGGCTACGAGCATAGTTTTTCCTCTCTGTAACAATCTCGTTAAAAAATGAAACATAAATATGGAGATTCAACCCAGAGCCTTGAGCATAGTTATTTTCCTTTGACAAGCTCGTTAAAAAATGAAACAATGATCTCTCATATCTGGTTGAGTCTTTCACCAGATCTCGTAGATGTCGAGTCGAGTCTTTCGTTAGGTCTTGTTTTTGAACCTTCGTTTCATCCACCCTTATCCTTTTCTCCATCTAGTACAAAAATTGGCAACAACCTCAAAGTCAGTGAATGAATTGAAGCTTGGGGGGCATGTCTCCAGCCTTTGATGATCATTTTGGAGTTAAGCCACTAGCTTTCAAGCTGGGGGTAGAGTACTAACCATACATGGGTATCCCTACCTTTGGAAATTACGTTGGGAATTTACAAGCATAGTTTAATTTTTTTTCAAGCTTGTCTAAAATGAAACCAATATCGAGCCTAGTATTTGTTCTTTCTCGTGCTCGCAAAAACATGAGAATGTAACTGAGTAAACTTTTATCACTTTTTATGAATTGTAAAGGTACTCCCTGGAGTTGTCTTTGATCTCTTTCCAGACTCTCTAAATATGAAAATATTGCCGAGGGATCTTGCTTCCTTTCCCACTCGTTAAAAGGTTTGAAAGAGCATCTTTTGAGTGATAATTTATCTCTTTTTCGGCCTCGCGAAAATAAAATTACAAAAAAGGAAAACCCTAGAGTCATCTTTAAGTTCTTTTTAGACTCTCTAAACATGAAAAACCACCGAGTTTACCTTCTCTGGACTCGTTAAAAAATCATACATTGAAGGGCCCATATGGGACTGAACCCTTACTTCTTCCAGTTCGTTAAACAAAGGAAGAGGGAATTACCGAAGGTAGTTATATCGAGCATGTGTTATCCTCCTCGAGATCATTAAATTAAAAAGAGGTACTCATCCATCTGGATGGGGGGAATATTGAAGGAAGGAAGCCAAGCAGTTTTTGAGAACATTACTACTAACTCTTACGGTCGCCCTTGAACACGACAATTTGTCTTTGCATACATTTTAATCCGTTGAACCTCTACACTGAACCAATACTCTAATTTTCTTTACTCCTTTGGGTCACCCGATGAAAGTTACAGTATCCACTGCATCATCATGTTTTGGTCCATGTCATGTTTCTGTTGTTGTGCCTCAGTGTTCAAGGGAAGTATCTACCTCGAGAGCCAGCCATCACAAATATCTTGTTTCAATACCTGTGTCAGTCCATGTTCATTTGATCTACCAATTTACATCTCTGTGAATTTTTTCTGTCGTTGATGGGGGATACATCAAGGCCCTCCTTCGACGATTTTGTTCCTGTCGACTTCAACACATTATCTAGGAACTAGACTTAGAAACCAGCTAGTACCTTGGGACCTGCATGACTCAATGGAAGGCCTCCTCGCTTCCAACAGTGGGTTTACATCATTGACCTCCGATCAAATGATTCCATGGATGTTAGACTTTATATCATCCATTCACATTCGTTGGAATGTACTAGAGTACCTTGGAAATCATTGACATCAATGGTGATTTCCCTCGCACTTGTTAACAGTTTACCTCATTGACCGGTAATCAAGTGGTTTCTTCCATGTTCAACATCAGGACATCTAATCACATGGTTAGATTCATACTACATTGGGATCGGTAAGAAGACCCTGGGTTGAGTCATCACTCTTATATGTACTTTGTTGAGGTTGCGACAGAGTTTGTTTTGAACATTGACACATATACTGTCACATAGATCCACTTTGTATTGGTCCATGGCTATGTCTTGTCGTCTCATAGATCCACTGTGTATTTTTCATGGCTACGATCAGTTCATATCATGGAAGTATAGAGCCACATTGTATCTTGGGTGGCTATACCTTTTTTTTCATACAATTATGGATCCGCAATGTATTTTATGGTGGCCATTCCTTCCAAGTCTTTATCACTCAAGCATAGGTATGTCTGCCTTGGGTTTGAAACATCTCATAATGTTTTTTTGATGGTTGTGTGCAGCTTCTACAAGGTTCTCCGCATCCATACCCTTACTCGAAAATTCTACAAAGTACTCCAGTCATCAGTTTCCATCTTTTGACTTCGCACTTTGGGGGGCAATCTGTTACACATCAAAATTACTCACTTCAACGATGACCCATTGTCGTCATTACTAGTGTCAAAAGTGTCACATTTTTTGTCACAAGTGTCGCAAACATCATACTTCCATATTGCCTATGTCATGTCTCTAACAACATCATAAGGACACTTAAGACACCTTCAAAGACCGGTTTAAGAAGGAGAAATCATTTGATGAGGAGTACAAATCATTTGCCACGGAAAAAGCCACCTAAAAATGATTTTTGGAAGCCAACGCTCCCATACCCACTGTCAGGGAGTGCCAACGCTCCCTACCCCTCTTTGTGGGAGTGTTGCAACACTCAGGACACCATTCTGGGGGAGCATTGTGTGTTATTTTTGAAGGAATTTTGGCCAGTGCTCCCTTGCCCATTGTCAGGGTGTGCCAACGCTCTATAGCATTGCAACGCTGTGTGCACCCTTTTGGGGGAGCGTTGGTTTGTTTGAGCAAATTTTGGGTTGTTGAGGAAAATCAGGGAAAAATCCCCTTCATCTTGGAAATCAGTTGGATTTGAATCTGAGGTCAAGGTTGGATATTAGGGAGGATCCACAACTGATGGAGACAGATCCTCAACCTATCCTCAGAATCTCTAAGGTGGTTGGGTCTCTCCAAGCTTATATAAGGAGGCCTTCTCATGGTAAAAGCACATGGCATTTTAGAGGCATCAAACTTATGATCTCATAAGGGAGATTTATTAGTGAAAGTTACAATCATTCTGATTGTGGAACTTTTGAGCAAGGTTCTGGACAAAGAGAGCTTGGTGAAGCTGCTGCATCTACATCTATGGTTGTAAGCACTTTGATTTGTTTTCATTAATATAAATATCTCCTTCACTTGTTTCCTTTAAGTCTGTGTATGTTTCATGAATTTTTTTCTTTTGATAGATCTATTATAAAGCTAATCATGGTAGATTAGGAAGTATGTTTCGTTGTTGCTGCTCATTGTATTGCAGGACCTTCTGAAGAACTTGGAGATCAAGATCAGCCTAGATCAAGCAAGGAAAAACATTGGTAAAGGTATTTACCTTTCTTTCTTATTCTTCCTTGAATGGCTTAGCTTCATGAAAAGGAATGTCAGTGTCCACATTAGCACCTTTCTGTCTTGGTTTATGGGTCTAGTATCCAAGAGGAAATCCACTTGTCCGCAGGGGGATTATCCTGTAATAGAAATTGACAACTCCATTGGGGAAGGAAATCCTATTTGTATTTCTTTGGTTTTTCCCTACCCTTTTACCATCTTTCAGATCACTTTTACTAGTTGTTTATCATTCATTAACCTTCTTCTACCTTCACTACCAATTTCACCAATTTTCATGCATTTTGGGTGAGTTTTTGTATGGTTTTTGGCTCTTTTTCTGAGTTTTTGGGAGAACCAAAGCCCCCCTGTAGGCCGTACCAGAGCACCAACGCTCCCCTACAGTGTCTTAGTGTGCATTGCAACACCCTATGCACCCTTCTGGGGGAGTGCTAGTCTTTTTTTTGAGATTTTTTTCCTTCTTTTGCAACCTATTTTGCAGAGTTCTTTACCCAGAGTCTGTGGTTGGTTTGTGAAGTTATTTGGATTGGTTTTTGATTATTTTCACTCTATTTTTTATTGATTGGAGCTTGAAACCCCTTTCAAAAATGTGAAATTTCCTTTTCTAGTTGCGTTTTTGTCGAGACGGTTTTGAGTGATTTCTCTTTTTCCCTACCATTTCTTGGATTCTTCTCTACATTTTATTGTATTCCTTGAATGATTGATTGATTCTAGAGTCCTTGACAGTGTTCTTTCTTGTTAGAACAAGTTTCTACTTGTTTTCTTTCATACCTCACTCCCTTGAGTGCATGCTTTGTTTGTCTCCCTTTTGCTTTGTGTCTTTTGCATATGCATATGACTCTTTCTCCTGATTGAAAGTAGTGGAGCATTGAAGATTTTGTATTTACTTTTTGTATACATCATAATCAAACAAAGAACATAGATTCCTTTTTTATTTTGGGTAGTGAAACTTGCTTTCATTCGAAGTAGCGAAATTGCATGGTTTTTGGCTTTTTTGGGACATTGTGCATCTATAATGATGAATGTTTTCTCCTTCTCATAGCATAGATTTCATAGAAATGAAAATATTTCATATTCATCTCTTTGCATAGCTTTCGAGTCGGTCAAAACACCATATTGTCCACGCCATTTTCCTTTTGAGTAACAACATCCTTAAAAATAAAGCACTAAACTAAAAATTGATTAGACATTTTTATACTTTCTGGTAGCAAACCTACATCAAATTCGTTGTAGGGCTTTGGAATAGGTGTGAAAGCTAACTTTCCAAAGCTGCAAACAAACATAGAATCTTTTGTTAGGGAGCGGTGAAATCCAATTTATACATTTTGTCCTGGGAAGCCCTTCTCACACAAGGGTCAAACCTGAGGTCGCATTAAGACTGGCAGAGTTACTCACCCTGCTTTGTTGGTCTTGGTGTAGAGATTGCGTGTATTATGGGGGTCACTTGAAGGTATACCCACAATGATGAGTGGAAGCCTTTCAAGTTGATTTTGGGCCAGATACTCTTCCCTTGCGCATGGATTGAACTGTCGACTGTTTCCCCATGCATTACTGTTGTATTTGGTAACCTTAGTGGACTCCTTAAAAAATCATACATTGAAGGGCCCATATGGGACCGAACCCTTACTTCTTCCAGTTCGTTAAACAAAGGAAGAGGGACTTACCGAAGGTGATTTATATTGATCATGTGTTATCCTCCTCGAGCTCATTAAATTAAAAAGAGGTGCACGTCTATCTTGATGGGGAAAAATTGAAGGAAGCAAGCCAAACAGTTTTTGAGAACATTACTAGTAACTCTTACGGTCTCCCTTGAACATGGTACTTTGTCTTTGCATACATTTTAATCCACTGAACCTCTACACTGAACCAATCCTTTGAGTTTCTTTACTCCTTTGGGTCACCCAAAAAAATTCACAGTATCAACTGCATCATCATGTTTTGTTCACGGTCATGTTTCTGCTGTTGTGCCTCAGTGTTCAAGGGAAGTATCTTCCTCGAGAGTTAGCCATTGCAAATATCGTGTTTCAATACCTATGTCAGTCCATGTTCATTTGATCTACCAATTTACATCTCTGTGTCTGTTTCGTGTCATTGATGGGGGATACATCAAGGCCCTCCTTCGACGGGTCTGTTCCTATCGACTTCATCACATTATCTAGGAACTAGACTTAGAAACCAATTAGTACCTTGGGACCTACATGCCTCAATGGAAGGCCTCCTCACTTCCGACACTGGGTTTACATCATTGACCTATGATCGGATGATTCCACGGATGTTCAAATTCAGCTCGTCCATTCACATTCGTTGGAATGTACTAGAGTACCTTGGGAGTCATTGACATCAATGGTGATTTCCCTCGCGCTTATTAACGATTTACCTCATTGACCAGTAATCAAGTGGTTTCTGCCATGTTCGACATCGAGACCTCTATTCACATGGTTATATTTGTAATACATCAGGATTGGTAAGAAGACCCTAGGTTGAGTCATCACTCTTATATGTAATTTTCCCAGGTTGCCACGGAGTTTGTTTTGAACATTGACACATATACTGTCACATAGATCCACTTTGTATTGGTCCGTGGTTATGTCTTGTCGTCTCATAGATCCATTGTGTATTTTTCATGGCTACGATTAGCTCATATCATGGAAGTATAGATCCACATTGTATCTTGGGTGGCTATACCTTTTTGTTAATATAATTATGGATCCACAATGTATTTTATGGCAGCCATACCTTGCAAGTCTTTATGACTCAAGCATAGGTATGCCTGCCTTGGGTTTGAAACATGTCGTAATATTTGTTTGATGGTTGTGTGCATCTTCTACAAGGTTCTCCACATCCATACCCTTGTTCAAAAAAGTCTACAAAGTACTTCAGTCATCAGTTTCCATATTCTGACTTCGCACTTTGGGGGGAAATCTGTCACATATCAAAATTACTCACTTCAATGATGACCCATTGTCATCATTACTAGTGTCGCAAGTGTCTCATTTTTTTTTGCAAGTATCGCAAACCTCATACTTCCATCTTGTCTATGTCGTGTCTCTAACGACATCATAAGGACACTTAAGACACCTTCAAAGACTGGTTTAAGAAGGAGAAATCATCTGATGAGGAGTACAAAGAATTTTCCATGGAAAAAACCACTTAGAAATGATTTTTGGAAGGCAACGCTCCCCTACCCACTGTTAGGGAGTGCCAACACTCCCTACCCCTCTTTGGGGGAGCGTTGCAACAGTCAGGACACCATTCTAGGGGAGCGTTAGGTTTTTTTTGAAGGAATTTTGGGAAGTGCTCCCTTGTCGACTATTAGGGACTGCCAACGCTCTAGAGTGTTGCAATTCTCTATGCACCCTTTTGGGGGAGCGCTGGTCTGTTTGAGCAAATTTTGGGTTGTTGAGGAAAATCAGGGAAAAATCCCCTTCATCTTGGAAATCAGTTGGATTCAAATCTGAGGTCAAGGATGGATCTTATGGAGGATCCACAACTGATGGATAAAGATCCTTAACCTATCCCAAGAATCTCTAAGGTGGTTGGGTCTCTCCAAGCTTATATAAGGAGGCCTTCTCATGGTAAAATCACATGGCAATTTAGAGGCATCAAATTTATGATCTCATAAGGGAGATTTATTAGTGAAAGTTACAGTCATTCTGATCGTGGAAATTTTGAGCAAGGGTTTGGACAAAGAGAGCTTGGTGAAGCTGTTGCATCTACATCTATGGTTGTAATCACTTTGCTTTATTTTCATTAATATAAATATGTGCTTGGCTTGTTTCCTTTAAGTTTGTGTATGTTTCATGAACTTGTTTCTTTTGATAGATATATTATGAAGCTAATCATTGTAGAGTAGGAAGTATGTTTCGTTGTTTCTGCTCATTGTATTGCAGGACCTTCTGAAGAACTTGGAGATAAATATCATCCTGGATCAAGCAAGGACAAACATTGGTAAAGGTATTTACCTTTCTTTCTTATTCTTCCTTGAATGCTTTAGCTTCATGAAAAGGAATGTCAGTGTCCACATTAACACCTTTCTGTCTTGGTTATAGGGGTCTAGTATCCAAGAGGAAATCCACTTTTTTGCAGGGGGATTATCCTGTAACAGTGACCAACAAGTGATCCTTTGTCCACACGAGAATCAAAATTTTCCATTCTTCCATCTTCTCTTTTGATGTAGCATTTGCTTCCAAATACTTTGAAGTGCTTCACATTTGTTGGTCTTCATTTCGATGGCTCATAGGGAGTTTTTTCATTATTGTTTCTAAGCATTACTCTATTTTGAATGTGAACTTTTTATGCACCGCATGTGTCCAAAAAAATATATGTCAATTTGGAATCCATTAGCATTCTTCGGGCCATTTCCTGTGTAATTATCATCCATTATGATAATGTTCCTTTGTATATGAACCACTCTATGAACCAATCTATGAATCCATGCTCTCGTCTACTGTCATATATCTGTACAAACTTTCTAAGTGTTTTTACGAATCCATCTATTTCCATAATGTCCAAGAATGTACTGTACAATTGTCCATAATGCTGACCCATTTATCACTATACTATCATGAAGTCTTCACTACTACAACTGATTATTCTGTCAAACTATACTTCTGCTAACTGACTGGTCTGGATCTGTCTAGTCAAACTCTACAAGCTGCTCGAAGGATGGTTCTTTGGTCTGTCACAGCTATCGCATAGACTCCCCTTGCCTAATATTCATATTACCTAGGAGTCTCTAAGCCGGATGGCTCATAACAATTCTTGCTCTGATGTGTATTCATCATCATCTTCATTGGTAGATTCATCGACTCTCTGAGCTATGACTTATTTCTTTCTTTCTATGGATTCATCTTTCACTACAATGCCTTAAAGTACAATATCTTGAACATGTTCCTTATTTACCTGTCCGCGTTTTCTTTCAGTTATTTTCCAATTTTTTTTGTGTATGACATCTTTCTTTTTCTCTGTAGAATTTTCTTCATCTCGTTTTATTTCCAATCTTGCGATCTCTGGGACCTGGTATTTGTTCACATATTCTTCATGTTTTCTTATCCATACTTTCTTGTATCTGATATCGATGTTCTCTTTCATGGAATTATCGATCATGCTTCTACAATGACTAGCTATGTGTCCATAGTTATGACACTTGTAACATTCAATGTCACGTGGGGCCACATAAGCATTTCTTGCTTGAACATTTCTTTTATAATCCCTCCAATATCCAACCTTATTCCCAAAATTAGTACAATAAAACCAATGACCATAAAAGAAATTTGCATACCTGGGAGTGAATGATCTTCTTTGTCGTGTAGTCCTTCTGAATTTTTTCCTTGACTGATCATGATCATGATTGAAGTTTCTTTGTGTCTTGAACATGGATGGTCTTCTTGAAGATGTATCTTCAATAGTTTTCTTAGATTTTGGTTGACCATGATTATTTCCTTTGATTACTTCTGCATAACTCTTTCTATTTTATTCATTCTACTTTTCTAGCAACCTAAAGTTCTTCTCTTCATTCTCTATAATTGATGTGGATGTTTTTGTCTCTTCAATGTTCTTGTTGAGATTGTCGATTTTACTTCTCAATGTGATAACTTCTTCTTCCAAATTTCCATTGATCATGTCTCTTTCTTCTAGCTGTTCTTTGAGTGCTTCTTCAATTATTTTATCTTCTTCTATTTGAACCTTCAAGTTCATGATCATTTGTTCTAGTTCCTGAGTGTCTTCTTTCTTGTCTAGTTCTGCTTGTATCTTCTTGTTTTTATTATTTTCTCTTCTTATAACTTCTACATCACTCAACAATTATTCTTAGTAATCAACTTCTGCCTCTTCATATTCTTCTTCGGTGTCTTCTTTATCAGAGTCTTCTACTACCATGAATAGAACTCTTTCTGTCTCACTGTCACTGACTTCATCTTCATCTGATGAGGAGATGTCTTCTTTGGTGCATAAGCTTTTCTTGAAATATTTATTTTTTGTTCTTTTGTCTTTATATGTTTGTTTGCTATTTGAGTAATCTTCATCATTCCTCTTATTTTTCTTGAGAACATTTTTTAGCAAAATGACCAATACCATCACAATTAAAACAAATCAATCGAAGCTTACCTTTATATCTGTCGTTGGTTCCCTTGTTCAATCTTCTGACAAAGTTGGCCACTTCTTCTTCATCATCTTCTGAGAAGTCATTGTTGCTGCTATGTTCCTTTTTCTTTCCCTTTTGCTTTGACCTTTTGGATGCTTTGAAAGCTGCTTCTTTTATATCTGGATTTTCCTATTCAGTTCTCATTTCATATACTGTGAATATTCCATGTAGTTCGTCCATGATTATTGAGTCTATATATTCTCTTTCTTCTAGTGTTGATATATTAGAATTAAATCTCATAGGAAGAGATCTTAGTACCTTTTGAACAATTACAAATTCTTCAATTTATTCTCCCAATCCTATGATTTCATTCACTATTTCATCAACTAGTAAGAAGTAAGCTGCAATATTCTCATCTTCCTTCCTCTTTAGTTGCTCGAATTGACCTTTGTAAGTTTGAAGCTTTGCTGCTTTGACTTTTGAATCTCCTTCATAAATATTTTTAAGTTTTTCCCAAATCTATTTAGTGGATTTAAAATGTACAACTTTGGTATACCGATTCACCAAGACCATTCAAAAGTGCATTTGTGGCTTTGGAATTATTTTGACTGAGTTTCATTTTTTTTCACGTGTTGGTGGAACTCTTGGTTCTTTGTATCCATCTACTACTGATTACCAAATTTCAAATCCCCTTGCCTGTATATATGTTTTCATCCTTATGCTCCAAAATGCATACTTCTGTCCATCAAACTGTGGTATTTTGTTTTTATACATGTTGTTTCTCTCCATGATCTACCTTTCGATGGTTAAACCAATTTTTGAAGGAACCTTCTCTAATACCAATTGTTGGATTACTGAGAGGGGGGTGAATCAATAATAGAGCAATTTAATCCGTTTTAACCATAAAATGCAAGTGTTATATCAATGTAATATTATCATCCAATAGTTTCATAGTAAATAAACAATGAACAAATGAGCAATCATAGACATACACAATACACCAATGTCTTTACATGGAAACCTAAAGTGAGAGAAAACCATAGAATGATTTTTCTTATATTAATTTAAGAATTACATTCATTGGAAGCACCAAATTCCTTTTTTTCTAGCTGCAACTGGAAGGAGGCTCCAACCCCCTAGTTTCTCAGGCTACAACCTGAGGGAAGATCCAACTCCAAATTCTCTGGCTACAACCAGAAGGAGGTTACAAACCCCTATGTTCTTCGGCTACAACCGGAAGGTGGATACAACAACCTATCTTTGCTCCATCCAACCGCCCTGAAATATAAGTAGAATGATAGAACCACTATCACACTATCACTGTGAGATATATTGTTGTAAATCTGTACCATAAACAAGTGCATCAACCATGCACCAACCTGTACCTCAACCTGTATCATCAACGAGTGCATAAACCATGCATCAAATACACATACACTATGACTCATCAAGATGTACCAAAATTATCAACTATACACCTCATGTATGTGCCAACTCATCAACTACATGTGTCAACCATGTACCCAACATGTACCTCAACCAAAATCCCTCATAAATTTCATCATCCAAATATTATTTGTAACTTTTTAATAGAATTTTTGTATATGATCACATACCTGCAAACCTTCCTTAACTTTAACAACAAGAGACTAGCATTTTCATCAAACTTTACTTTAGTCTCACATGACTAATTTTGGATTAGTCAACAAACCTAAATTGAAATAATCATAACTATGTACCTGTAATGAATGAATATCTGAAAATAGTACACAATTTTCTTCAGTGTCTTTTATGCAATTCCTCCATGTTTCACTACTTGGAACCTCTCAGACAAGGAGTTATAGCAAAAATGACATACCTTGTTGAATTCTAGCTTATTCTAGAGATCGAAATTGTAGAGCGTGCCCTACATGTAATATTTGTTTTATGGATATAAAAATGGTACAAGGAATACTACAGACTGTAATCTAACCAATACATTTGGTCTTACTGAATTTTGATCTGTTATGAAGAAGTTATGACGCTTTTACATGAAACACCTGTTTTAGACTAGTTCCAGGACTAGCCACAAACCCTATTTTCCACGTAGTGTAACTCCAAAAATAAAATGACTCACAAACATAATTTTTTATCACAAATACTTGGATATGTTTCCTCAACGACCTCCCGATTTCACGATCTGAATTGTTCTAGAAAAAAAATTATTGAAAAAATGGTGAGATGGCCTGTAAATAACATACCTTAGAAAACATCATCAAAAGAATTTATCCTCCTTTGAATTTCGACCTTCCTTACTTCACCTTCCCTCTGAAATTCGCCTTAGATATCCTTTGATTACCTCAGTCACTTATAGATATTCAATATTCTCAAGTGTGTTTTAAAATGAGAGATCCTTGCCTCTTATTTATACTTTTATGTAGCTTCCTCAAGGGGTTACCTTCTAACCATCTTAAACCACTTTTCTTATTTTAGGGCTAACCCACTTCTAACCACTTGTCCACTTAGTGATTTCTCCATTAACTTTATTATTTAAATAATTTCTTTTGTATCCACTTTGACTTATATTACATTCATCACTTCTCTTTATTATTTAAGTAATTTCTTCTTTGCTTTCCTTATTTTAGGACTAACCCACTTCTAACCACTTGTCCACTTAGTAATTTCTCCATTAACTTTATTATTTAAATAATTTATTTTGTATCCACTTTGACTTATAGTACACTCATCACTTCTCTTTATTATTTAAATAATTTCTTCTTTTCAACCACTTTGACTACTTTGACCTTTTGGGGCTTCTAGATGACTCGTGAGGGTTCTCCAACTTCACATGGCCATAACTCTCTAACCGTGAGGATCTATGTGATGTTCCACATACCACTGGAAATGACATGACATGTACTATCCATATAGAATATTCTTACCTAAAAATATATTAACACTCATACCATTATCCATCAAACAAACTTGGGTCCATTACCCAAACCTTTGTGCTACCAGAATTCACTACCGGACTTTCTTCAAGGGTTGACACCAATGACAACCAACCCAATTAATCAACAAAACCAAAATTTCTTGAGCATATTTCTCTCTTTTTTTCTTATTCATTTAAAATAAAGGGTTACGTGACTAACCTTGGTCTACACCTAAGACATAATCAACGCTATATCCTCTTACTTGCACAAGAACAAACCTTTATCCAATTTAACTTACATCTATATGAACAACAACCTCTATGATATGGATTTATGAGAGGAATGAAATCAATAACAAATTGAATAAAAGAACACATAGATACAAAGAAAAACAATAGATATCTAGTGAACAATAACTTTTATTGAATAAAGAAAATAGTTTGAAACTGTAAAACTACAGAACTGAAACAACTTGCTCGAATGATGGTAGTTATCTCTAAGAAGAGATGCGGTTGTTACGTGCATATGTCTAAGAAGAATGATTACAATGAAGCTCCAAAGGAATTTTTAACATTACTCATGAATTCCAAAACCCTAGACATCCCAAAACCTAACCCTAGGAGATGAAACACCAAAAGTTATGTGGGCCCCGATGGGTAAGCTGGTACCTCAACTTCCCGGGGTTGTAACTTTTGCATATGACCTCTGTTTTAGGTGTGTGATAGACCATTGGATAGGTATTTTCGAGAGATACACATTATGATGTAAAAATATGAATTTGTTTACAATTTAATTGTGGCAAGCCAAAAAAATATTGTTTAGGGCCCCAAAACGACCATGAAAGTACAAAAAGATGTATGGATATGAAAAATTCCAAAATAAGCCAGTTAGAATAGGTGGGTGGCCACCAATATCCACCTAGATGTTGTGTAAGGATTCAGGACAGCATCGGAAGTGAAAAACCTACAATTACAAAGATATGTCATCATTACAGAGAAACATGTTGAACTAAAAACTATCAAGATGAGCTCGTTGGAATAGGTGGGTGGCCACCAATATTCACCTGGATCAGTCATCCCCCCTTAGGAAGAAATGGTCTCCATTGCGTTGAGTGTCTTAATCATGTGAGGAAATTTTTGTTGAATTTGGCCCCGGGTGAGCCACTTGTCTTGGTGCAGGAGTTGCCCTGCCTTGGTAACCCAATAAAGCTAGATCCTTTGCGGGAAAGTTCCCTTGACCTATGTGTCCACTATCTGATCAGTGGATGCTTGCTACATGCATTCAAGGTTGAGATCTATTGGTGTCAACTATTCTACAATCTTCGAGGTGTCCAATAATGGTGGAAAATATGGCTGAAGGAGGTCCACTTTGAACACTGTGTGCAAGCCAGGGAAGGGTGGAGTGTTGAGCTCAAAATCATTGCTACCCATAGCCTTGGTGAAAGTTTAAGGCCCATAGAAAAGTGGATGGAGCTTCCAATGGGGCCCTGTAAGGTTCTTTTTCTATAAATGTAACTGAACCTTTTCTCCCACCTAAAACCGGTGCGGTACCCAGTGTTGATCATAGCTCTACTTGTACTTCGCATTGGCTTTCTACAAAATCTCATGGACCTGTTGGAAGATGAGTTGAATCTACTCAATGAATATGGTATATTTTTTGGCCTCAGACTGAATATGGGAAGATTCTTCATGTGTGGTTGCAAGAGGTAGTGCAACATCAATGGGACCCAAGGGTTGGAATCCCAGCCCCACCTGAAATGGGCTATAGATGGTGGAGCTATGGAGAGCCATGTTGTAGCTGTGTTGAACATAGGGAAGACTCTCATTCCATGTATGCGAATGCTTAGAGTTATACATGTGCATGATGTGTATGATCATCTGATTGACGACCTCTGTTTGGCCATCAGTTTCAGGGTGGACAGCAGTGGATTTAGTGAGCTTGGTGTCCAACAGTGACCAGAGACTCAACCAAAATGTGTTGAAGAACTTTCTGTCCCAATCTGAGGTGATGGTCTATGGTATCCAAAAATGGAACCACACCAATTCGAAGAATATTTTGGCAGTATCTGTCACTATGATTCTCTTCTTGCAAGCTTTGAGAATGGTCATCTTTGAAAACCGATCAACCACCACAAATACAAAATCATTTTCGTGATTGGTGGATGGAGGGCCAGACATGTAATCCATTGAGATGGATTCCCAAGGCCTTTTGGGAATAGGAATAGGGGTGTATAAGCCTTGCTTCTTGATGACTAACTTGGAAATGGCATAAACAGTGCAAGATCTGATATACTTGCTGAGAGGGGGGTGAATCAATAAAAATGTTGTAGAACGACCATAGTTTTGTCCACGCCAAAATTTCCTTCCATACGAATGTAGTGAGCCTCACAAATCATATTTTCATGCTTTATTGTGGGAACACAGAGGTGGCCTAGATGGCAATAGTCCATCCTAAATGTGAAAATCAGTGACATTCATGCATGTACCTCAGAGTTGATAGGCGGTGGCGAATTCAGGGTCATGCTGATAAAGTTGGGGCCACTCGGATGCCTCATTTCCACGGGAATGAAGCACAGTGGCGAGTGTAACAATGAGAGGGTGGTTGAGGCACTCAATGCCACGATTTGTGATCCTTGTCTTATACTTGATGTTGATATGGAAATGTTGCATTTATGTGGAACAATTTTGATGTCGGTCGTTTTGCAACTTCCCCTATGTGTGTATCAACTATAGAGGCTTGTTATTAGTGTGGATGATTGTCTCCTTTCCCGAGATGTAATTTTTCCATTGATGACATGCTTGCACAATGAGGTACATTTCCTTGTCATAGGTATTGGATTACTGAGAAGGGGGGTGCATCAGTAATAGAGAAATTTAATCATTTTTAACCATATAATCCAAGTGTTATATCAATGTAGCATTATCATCCAATAAATGCAAAGTAAATAAGAAATGAACAAATTAACAATCATATACATACACAATACACCGATGTTTTACGTGGAAACCCAAAGCGGGAGAAAACCACGAAATGTTTTTTCTTATATGTCTTGAAGAATTACATTCATTGGAAGCACCAACTTCCTTTGTTTTCCAGCTGCAACTGGAAGGAGGCTCCAACCCCCTAGTTTCTCAGGCTACAACCTAAGGGAAGATCCAACTCCCCAATTCTGTAGCTACAACCAGAAGGAGGCTACAACCCCTTATGTTCTCCGACTACAACCGAAAGGTGGCTACAACCACCTGTCCTTGCCCCGTCCAACCGCCCTAACCTATAAGTATAATGATGGAACCACTGTCACACTATCACTATGAGATATACTGCTATAAACTTGTACCAATCAACCTGTAATCAAACTGTACCATAAACAAGTGCATCAACCGTGCACCAACCTGGACCTCAACCTATAATCAACCTGTACCATAAACAAGTGCATCAAACATGCACCAACTTGTACCATGAACAAGTGCATCAACCATGCACCAAACTTGTACAAATAACCTGTCACAACAACCTATCCAAACAACCTATCACAACAACTTGTCTCATCAATCTTATCAACCAAATCATATCTACTCACCAATATCAATCACCAAGACAACTCTCAAATATGTGCATCAACCAACCATAACACAACAAGTCATAATCATCACCAAGATCAATCTGGGATTCTAATAATATACCAATGCAAGTATTCTACATCATCCATAAACCATGTGTCAACAACACGACTAACAAGTGCCTCCAACCATGTACCAAGTATGTACCGATCATGTATCAACTACTCATCAAGATGTACCAACATCATCAACTATACACCTCATGTATGTGCCAACTCATCAACTACTTGTCTCAACCATGTACCCAACATGTAACTCAACCAAAATCCCTCATCAATTTCATCATCCAAATATGATTTGTAACTCTGTAATAGACCTGGTGTATATGATCACATACCTGTAAACCTTCCTTAACTTTAACAATAAGAGACTAGCATTTTCATCAAACTTCACTTTAGTCTCACATGACTAGTTTTGTATTAGTCAACAACCCTAACTTGAAATAATCATAACTATGCACCTATAATGAATAAAGATATGAAAATAGTACATAATGTTCTTCAGTTTGTTTTGTACAATTCCTCCAGGTATCACTACTTGGAACCTATCAGAAAAGGAGTTATATAAAAAATGGCCTACCTTGTTGAATTCTGGCTTATTCTAGAGAGAGAACTTGTAGAGCGTGCCTCGCACATAATATTTTTTGTATGGATCTTAAAATTTTACAAAGAATAATATAGAATGTGCTCTAACCAACATTTTTTGTCTTACTTAATTTGGATATGTTATGAATAAGTTATGACGTTTTTACCCGAAACACCTGTTTTAGACTAGTTTCAGGACTAGCCACAAACCCTATTTTCCACGGAGTGTAAATCCAAAAATACAATAACCCACAAGATGAAATTTGTACCACAACTACTTGGATATGTTTTCTCAATGTCCTATCAATTTCACAGTCTGAATCATTCGATAAAAAATGTTATTGCGAAAATGGTGAGATGACCTGTAAATAACATACCTTAGAAAGCATCATCAAACTAATTTATCCTCCCTTGAAATTCAACCTTCTTTACTTCACCTTCTCTCTGAAATTAGGCTTAGATATCCTCTGGTTACCTCATTCAACTGTATATATTCAAATTTCTCAAGTGTGATATGAAATGAGAGAGCCTTTCCATAACTCTCTAACCGTGAGGAGTTATGGGACGTTCAACATACCACCGGAAATGGAATGACATGTACCATCCATCTAGTATAGTCGTACCTTCAAATATATTAAAAATCATACCATTATACATGAAAAAACCTTGGGTACATTACCTAAACCTTTGTGCTACCAAAATTCGCTACCGAACTTTCTCCAAGGGTTGACATCAATCACTAAGGGTTGACATCAATATACAGTATCACTCTCAAATAGTTGAGATCAATGAAAACCAACAATCCATACCAACTATCCATCAACCTAGGCCAACTATCTGACAATATCCCCCTTTGTAATTGATGGCAACACTTGGTCATGATAACATTCATGCTTATACTCTTCATCAATGTTTATATCTCTCCCCCTTTGACATCAATAGAAAAGGGTATCTCCCTTTGGGGATGCTCCCCCTGACTGAACTATTCTTGGGGCTGCTCCCCCTGTCTACATGCCTTTGATTTTTCTTTGTGTTTATAAGCCTCTAATTACTCTCTTTCCCTTCATATGAATAATATCTCCCCCTTTGACAAAGGGTATCACTCTGAAGTCATATCACTCATTCTTCGCCTTGGAAACATGCCTCTATGCTGTCTCTCCAAGAATTTACCTTTGCATCTGATAAATCTCTCCCTCATTGTCCTATTTATAGTGCTTCCTCGTGTACATATAAGACATATAAGATAAGCATTCATTTTGGATTATAAATTACTCCTAGTCTATGGAAAAGATACTCAAGGGATTCCCGTGGAAGCGGTTTTGTAAATATGTATGCCACTTGTTCTTTTTTTCCCACATATTCAACTCTCATGTTCTTATTTGCAACCTGTTCCCGTAGAAAGTGATACTTGATTGGAATGTGCTTTGTTTTGGAGTGCATCACCGGGTTTTTTTGAGATACTGATGGTGCTTGTATTATCACAATAGATTGGAATGGGCTCATCATACTCAACCTGTATATCTGTCAAATTTTGTTTCATCCATAGAACCTGTGTACAACATGATGTTGCTGCAATATACAATATACTCTGCCTCAACTATAGATAAGGATATTGATGATTGTTTCTTGCTTAGCCAAGGTACTAAACACTCACCCAAGTAGAAGTCTGCTCCACTAGTGCTTCGTCGGTCATCAATGCAACCTTCCCAATCTGCATCTGTGTAGGCAACAACTGATAGATCCTTTACTTTTGGATACCATAATCCAAACTCTCTTGTTCCTTTGAGATATCTAAAAATCCTCTTCACTACTAATACATGTGATTCCTTTGGTGATGCTTGAAATCGTGCCACCTGTCCAACTACCTGCATTACATCTGGTCTGGATGTTGTCATATATAGTAAGCTACCAATCATTGACATGTATTGCCTCTGGTCTGTAGATTTTGAATCATCATCTTTGATCAAATTGCAAATGGTTTTCATATGAGTGGTAACTAGTTTGCAATCTTCCATTCCGAACCTCTTTAACATTTCTCTGATATACTTAGTTTGAGAAATAAAAATTCCTTGGTTTCTTTGACATATATGAAGACCCAAAAAGAAGGATAGTTCTCCAAGTAATGACATTTCAAATTCATTATTCACATCCTTTACAAATTTCTGGATTAACTTGTTATTAGTACTTCCAAAACAATGTCATCAACATAAATTTCAATTAATAAAATATTACCTTGAGTTACCTTGATGTAGAGGTTGTTTTCTGCGCTTCCTTGTCATTGTTGTTTTTGAGCATTACTCTGTTTTGAATGTGAACTGATGTATGCACTACATGTGTTTGTCAATTTGGAATCCATTAGCATTGTTCAAGCCATTTCCTGTGTAATTATCATCCATTATGATAATGTTCCCTTGTCTTTGAACCACTCTCTGAACCAATCTATGAATCCATGCTCTCGGTCCACTATCATATATCTGTCCAAACCTACTAAGTTTTCTTGCGAATCCATCTCTATCCATACTGTCCAAGACTCTACTTGCGCAATTGTTCATAATGCTAACCCATTTATCACTATACTATCATGAAGTCTTTATTAATCTATCAAACTGTACTTCTAATAACTGATTTCTCTGAATCTGTCTTCTCAAACTCTGCAAGCTGCTCGAAGGATGGTTCTTTGGTCTGTCACAACTATCACATAGACTCCCTCTGTCTAATATTCATATTACTTGGGAGTCTCTAAGATGGATGGCTCAGAACAATTCATGCTTTGATGTATTCATCATCATCTTCATTGGTAGATTCATTATCTCTCTG
>JASDQU010372529.1:35162-47634 GCA_032191745.1 Picea mariana
TACTTTAAGCAAGAAACTTTATAACTTTCTAGCATATACAAATTCGACGTAGAGTTTCAAGGTGATATTTGCATTCGAGAATGGTTATTACATATAATAAAGTTTGTCATCTCCTTGGTTTTATTATTCTTCCTTCACAAGCACTATGTGTTGAGTTATGCTTACATGCTAATTTTTGTTCAATTTTCTTAATCTTCTAGAGATCATAATGGAATAAGAGTTGTTTGTCATTTGAGGTATTTAATTTGACAAGAAAAATCTCACAACTAGTGGGGGTTAATAAAGGAAAATTCCAAGAAGATATTAGTGGAGGGAAGGAAGGCTAAGTAGTTAAAAAAGAAGGTATCTTTTCCAGATACATAACTTCTCTATATGTATTTTGAACATTTTCATCAACTAATTTTGTAAAGGATGTGTTATCGCCATTTTGTGGGATAATTAAAGAGATGATGTCTTGGGGCCCTCATATTGCAGACATGGAGTACCGAGAGACAGCTTGACCAATAGTGTCCACTTGCACAAATGGAGACCCACCTCACCACCACAGCTCCAAGTTGATCATGACGGTATACACCACATCATCTCGTCTCTGGAAAACATTGGGTTTTTCTCCATGAGGTACAAGTAAGGTATTATGGTGAGTGTCATTTCAATATTTGAGGCATTTGAGTTTGTTACATCTATTACTACTTTTGATTATGTGACATTTTCTTGGACATTATGATATTTTCCATGTTTCACCTTGGTGGTTGAAATTGTGCCCTAGTAAGTGGGTCACCCTTAAAGCTAGGTATGCTACTGGGAGGTCCTTTTGACAAGTCATCATGCCATTTTTGACCATACTTGCCACCTTTCACACTTCATCCCCTCATCTCCACACCTTTTGGGATTTTCGGGTGTACAGACCCAAGAAAGGCTTGTCCCTCACTTCATGGGAAGAAGGGGTTGAAGGCCCAGAGGCTTGTAGCTGGAAAAAGATAAAATCCTAATTATGAACCTTCCATATGCTCTCACAAATAGGTCTTGAGAGTAATGAAAAACTTCTCCTAAAAAATCAAAGACCTACAAAAGCAAATTAACATTATATAAATGTCCCCACTTGTTGAGGTGTGTACACTCATGCATTGTCCCTTTCTTTCCTTGCATATGTAACTATGTGTACCTCTAGCTTCAAGTGGCCTTGTCGTAATTCCCCCCAAGATAATAGATTCACCAATAGGGAGTACCCAAGGTTTTGGACTATTAATCAATTAATGGCAATAAATGGGCTTGGAAAAAGGATGCATTGAAAACGAAGGTGCAACACACCCTCTACAAGGCACCCATAAGTGAGACACTACAACCCCTTGTATGTCATGAACCCCATGCCCAAATTCTTCCCCTCATCCATAACACATCATCCACATGACTTAGAAATAGGTCCCCTCAGGACACACCCCTAAACTTGAGGGACAATTCACCCAATAAGTCATTTTGTCAACCCTCCCATACTCAAACTTGGTAAATTGCATAGGGTCTTTGAGCATTAGTTTATTTTGATGAGATGGTTTGGATGTACTTGCTTGAATGGATCTTTTATTTATTTTACTTACTTGTCATGATTCTTTGACTTGAGATCCTTGGAGGTCGTATCCAGTTGTCTTTGCAGGACCCAACTGGTGGACAAATTTGGAGGAATAAGCCTAGCTTGGGCTTCCATGGGGCTTCAATCCCACATGTTGGATTCCAAGGACTCACATGATGGATCACGGAGACATGAATTTGGAGGATTAAATGGCATTATGGAGGACCTAACCTAGCCTCTACCACTCAAATATTTTGCTTGAAGGAGGAAAAAAATCACTTTCTTGAGGCTTGACGTCATAGAGGAGATAGGGTTTGGTGGTGATGTAGTTGCTACTTGAAACTTGGCACGATTTGGTGGGAGGAGACTTGAGGAGGATATAGTGCATGAGAGGGAGGCTTTATGAGCCCCAACGACCTCAACCTTCCACCCCAAGGACTTGCTCAAAGGGTCAAAACATCACCCTTAGAGGGGAGACGTCATTTTAGGGTTTTCTTTCATGTGCACAAGTAAAAATTAAATAATATTATTTTGTAAAGGGGAAAATAAGGGTTTTTCCCCCCTTATTTTGTGTTTACCCTAACTTATGTGGAAAAACTATGTTTAATACATTTTGTATAAATAGAGATCATTTGAATCTCATTTGAATAACATAACTCTCCCATTGTGAGAAGTACTTGGATGAAATTTTTGCTATACTTGAGGGTTCTTGGTGTTTATCTCTTGTGAAAATGTTTTTTGGTGTTGTCTCTTAGTTATTGGATGAGTTAAGGTGGTGCGCACTTCTTGGAGGCTTGCTCTCTTGCTATTAGATGGTAATTTTCTTGGTGAACTAGGGTTTGATATCTCTCTTTCTTAGAATTGGTAAGGAAAAATATTCATTTGTTAGCTATTTCTTGCTCTTTCTTGGTTATTGTTGGTTGAAACCCTAGGAGGATTATGTTGGATACACCCTCCACTAAGCTTCATCTAAATTTCTAATTTTACAAGTCATTTTGCAAGGGTTGCTAAGAGGAATACAAGTACATATACCCTCCTAGATTTTACTCTAGTTTGATTAGCATACCCTACGGAGTAAGAGGATTTACACCCCTAGAGATATTTTTTATCCAACTTGTGTTTAAATGCTCCATTCACCCAAATATTAAAGGCAATAATCTGAATTTTGCATTGGAGATATAAAATACTTGCCTCAGTAAACATGAAAAATCATCCTTTTGAGATTGTCTAATTTGGAATCAATTCTATGATTTATATGCTTGGTTGAGCCACTAGGGCATCTCAATTTGCTAAGTATTTCTTGTTTTTGTTATAAAATTTTATCTACAACCATTAGGGATGCAGAAACCCTAATACATTTTCATTAATAACTCACTACTCAATTGTTGAAAGTTGTTAAAAGTTTGCCACATTAATCTACTAAGGCTAGCGCACTTTTTGGGTGGATTGTTGGCAAGTTTTGACGGCTGATTTCTCTGCTGTAATAACTTGTTTGTTACAGCCATAAGGATGATAATTATTTATGCAGAACTTGTTTACAACAGACTTACATTGTTGCTAAAGTTTTATGTTGTCTTCTTGAGCTAAACTAGTCAATTTGCTAGCTTCTCTCTTGTACCTTTCACTAAGCTTTGAGAAACTTTATTTTACAGTTGTCATTATCATTTTTTTGTTGGTATACACAATGTTTATTGTTGAAATTAGGTACAACAAGATTAACTTGCTTGTCCACCTAACATTATACGCATATACTTGGCTTGTTCTTGTGTCTCGGGTAGGTACACTCTTTACAGGTACTCTTACCTCTTGGGAAACTTTGGCTACCACCAAGACTCTTTCCCAAGCCTTTCCGTGCTTAGTATCTTGACCTATGGGGGTTGGGGAGGATTTTGAATCCTCTTCCGAACACTAATGAAAATTTGGCAATCTATCCCAAAGCATTTCCCTAGTTTTCTTGGTGACTCCAACTAAAGGACGTTCCTTTTCCACCTTTTATGAGCTCTTCTTGAAGCTCATATGCCGACTCCACCCTCCCAAAATCTATCTTCCCTTAAGACCTTTTCCCCAAGGAGGTTCAAACCTTCTAATGTTTACCGAAGAAGGCCTCCCCTCAAGTCTCTTGTTGTCAAAACCCTTTTCCACAGTACCCTTCCCCTTGCTCCAATGGCTCGCCCTTGGGAAAAATACCTTTACAAACCCATTAACATGGCCACCATCCCTGGATACCCCAACACAATGCCAGAAGAGTCTCACAAATGGTTGGTGAAATTTTCAGATAATGATGTCACCACTGTGGAGGATCATCTTTATGTTGTAGGCCAAGACATGGAAAATGCATATGTGGAACATGAGGATGTAGCCATGAGGCTACAATCCTTATCTTTTACCAAAGACGCCCAGAGGTAGTTCAGAGGGATACCTAACAATCATTTGGCATTTTATGAGGATTTTTCCAAGTTGTTCAAGAGAAGATGGAAAACAAAGAAAGATAATGGAATGCTTGTAGCTTAATTCAATCAGATAAAGAAAAAGGAGAATGAGACATTGAGTGAATTTGACACCAGATTCAAAAGATTATACAGTTAGATTCTGACAGACCTACACCCTATAGATGCAGTTGTTCTTCTCCTTTACATGAATGCTTTTAATGGGAAATTTTGTTTCATTCTGAAGAACAAGTAGCCCACCACCTTGGCACAAACCAAGGAGTATGGTGCAGAGATCAAATAAAAACTCCTTAACTCAAAGGTTGATCCTTTTCAGTATCCTCGTGTCAAGGATGAAGCAAAGACTAAGGATTCTAGTAGCAGTGCTCCTGATAAGATTGCTCTCTTGAATCAGAAGATAGATCATATGAGTACTTAATTTTTCCAAGCACAAAGAATCGGATCATGGGCCATTTGACTATTGTGGAGAAAAATAAATCTACCTCTAGACCTTAGTTTACAAGACAACAGAGAGATGCCACATATTGGAGATCAAGGCCTCAACAAGAGGAAAAGGCCCCTGATACTTTGAAACTAGTTGGGACGGTTGACACAAAACAAACACCTTGGTTCTCTCCATGCCAAGAGACTCATAGAGAAGATGAGTGTCCGTGATGAGATGAGGATTCCTCTGATAATATGAATTTCATGGATATGATATGTAACTTCCAAGAGGAAGAAGTCACACAGGAACAGATCAATGAATCCATAAGACAGGGAGAGAGAGAAGGGGGACTCTAGGCCTTAAATCAATTGACAAGCGATCAGAGGAAGGAGATAAGGAAGAGGGAATATTTGACATACACTAGACGAAATAAATCTTCATCCCCTCCATCATAGCCTGCCACTCCTCCTCGATCTGTAGAGAAGGTGGTCCCACCACCTCCACCTCCAGTACATGAGTTTCTTCCTAATCCAGCTTCCATAGATGAGATTCAGTTCAACATAGACGTTGCAGCCATGTTTGGAAAATTGAATATGATAGTTCCTGTGACAGAGATGTGAAAAATCCCTTATGTAAGGAGGGAACTCTTGAATTTATTACAGGTACTGACTGAGAAGGAATATCCTCCCATCATTTTGAACACTATGTATCTCAATCATAAAAAGGACAACAATCCTCCTTTCTATCTTTCATTAGGTATGAAAGGCCTCCGCTTGAACAACTGTATGTTGGATTTTGGGGCCTCCGTAAATGTCATGTCATTAAAGGTAATGGAACAACTTGGCTTGAAGACAACGTGACCTTATGAAAAATTATGTGGCATTGATTCTAAAAGTGTCTAGGTTTATGGGTCATGTGAGGACATTGAGGTCTTTTTTATTGACTTTCCACATATCATCCTCCTCATGAATATAGTGGTGATTGATGTCCCAAATGATTGGGGGATTCTCTTATTGAGGATTTGGTCTACTCTTGTTGGTGTTTTCTTAGCATGGACCTCACCCATACACACATCCCCATGGGAGATGACACTTTTGAGGTATTATACAGTCGAGAGTGAACCAAAAAGCATGTGACCAATCCCAACAGTCTTGACTATACAAGTGAATATGAGTTTGATGAAGTCCTAGATACCATTGAATACAATCCACGGGAATTTCCTTTTATGTAGGAGGAATCCATAGACATGCTCCTCCCAAGGAAAATTGAATATAAATAAAAACTTGCAAAGTTCCAAGGGAAAGAGCCAGGGTCTATCCAAATATTGAAGAAAGAATATAAAGAATGTGAAGAAGCCATCAAAAGAGCAGTCAACATGGAATCTCCTTCTTCTCCACACATTTAGAATATACCTTACATTAATTAAAGTGAAGGAATTCTTGTGTACATGTGGGACAAGAAGAAGGGAAAGCCCAAAAATGACCAGAAGGATGACAACTCATGGCTTGGTCCTTACATTGTCAAGAAGAAGTCCGATAAAGAAAAGTATTATTTGACATCCTTGGATGGGAGGAAGATTCCATTACTAGATGGATGGATATCTTCTCCAACCTTATGTTCAGGTCACATGACTTCTTCAGGCCTCAGGCCCTAGGTAAGTAGGTAGGTCATATTTATTTCCTTGTATTTGCATCATGATTTCTCATGTTAGTTTAGATGTATTTCATGTTTCATTTTGCTATACTTTCATATTGATTTCATGCTTAGTTTAGAATTTTTTGAAAAAATGCTAAAATTTTCTTTTTTAGATTAGTTTCATTTTTTGTTTTGATGTATATGGATGAAGGGTGATAGAACCACCCTAGATTTTACAGTTTTTTGTTTTAGTGTAGGCACATGTCTACTAGGAGATGTTGTGGTTCTCATGCACTCCACGACAAGCGCATGTCCCCAAGTAGGAGCCAGATGTTATCCCCATTTTGTGGGATAACTAAGGAGTTGATGTCTCGAGGCCCTTAGGTTGCTTACATGGAGTACCGAGAGATAGCTTGACCAACAGTGTCCACTTGCACAAATGGAGACCCACCTCACCACCACAGCTCTAGGTTGATCATGACAGTATCCACCACATCAGCTGGCCTCTGGAAGACATTGGGTTTTTCTCCATGAGGTACAATTCAGGTATTATGGTGGGTGTCATTTCAATATTTGAGACATTTGAGTTTGTTACATCTATTACTGCTTTTGATTATGTGACATTTTCTTGAACATTATGCTCTTTTCCCTATTTCACCTTGGTGGTTGAAATTGTTCCCTAGTAAGTGAGTCACCCTTAGGGATATGTATTCTACTGGGAGGTCATTTTGACGAGTTATCATGCCACTCAAGATCGTACTTTCTACTTTCCACACTTCATCCCTTCATCTCCTCACCTTTTTGGTTTTTCAGGTGTACTGACCCAAGAAAGGGTTGTCCCTCACTTCATGGGAAGAAGGGGCTGAAGACCCAGAGGCTTGTGGCTGGAAAAAGATCAAATCTCAATTATGAACCTTTGATATGTTCTCCCAAAGAGGTCTTGAGAGCAATGAAAAGCTTCTCCTAAAAAATCAAAGATCTGTAAAAGAAAATTAATATTATATAAATGTCCCCACTCGTTGAGGTGTGTACACGCATGTGGTGTCCCTTTCTTTCCTTGCATATGGTGCTCTGTGTACCTCTAGATTCAAGTGGCCTTGTCATACAGCTCCCCAAACTAATCGATTCACCAATAGGGACTACCCAAGGTTTTGGACTATTAATCAATTAATGGAAATAAATGGACTAGGAAAAAGGATGCATTGAAAACGAAGGTGCAACACACCCTCTAAAATGGCACCCATAAGTGAGACACTACAACCCCTTGTATGTCATGCACCCCATGCCAAAAATTCTTCCCCTAATCATTAACACATCATCCACGTGACTTAGAAGGAGGTTCCCTTGGGAAACACCCCTAAACTTGAGGCACGATTCACCCAATAGGTCATTTTGTCAACTCTCCCATGCTCAAACTTGGTAAATTGCATAGGGCCTTTAAGCATTAGTTTATTTTTATGAGGTAGTTTGGATGTACTTGCTTGAATGGATATTTTGTTGATTTGAATTGCTCGTCATGATTCTTTGACTTGAGATCCTTGGAGGGCATATCCATTTGTCTTTGCAGGACCTAGTTGGTGGATAGATTTGGAGGAACAAGCCTAGCTTGGGATTCCATGGGGATTCAATCCCATGGGTTGGATGCTAAGGGACCACATGAAAAATCATGGAGACATGCCTTTGTAGGCTTACATGGCATCATTTAGGAACTAACCTAGCCCCTACCACTCAAACATTTTGCTTGAAGGAGGCAAAATGTCACTTTCTTGAGGCTTGATGTCATAGAGGGGCTAGGGTTTGGTGGCGATGGAGTTGCTACTTGAAACTTGGCATGATTTGGTGGGAGGAGACTTGAGGAGGATATAGCACGTGAGATGGAGGATTTATGAGCCCCAACTACCTCAACCTTCCACCCCAACAACTTTCTCAAAGGGCCAATACCTCAGCCTTAGAGGGGTGACGTCATTTTAGGGTTTTCTTTCATGTGCAAAAGTAAAAATTAAATAATATTATTTTTGTAAAGGGGAAAAATAAGGGTTGTTTCCCTCTTATTTTTTGTTTACCCTAACTTATGTGGACAAACTATGCTTAAGAAATTTTGTATAAACAAAGATCATTTGAATCTCATTTGAATAACATAACTCTCCCATTGTGAGAAGTACTTGGTTGAAATTTTCTCTATACTTGAGAGTTATTGGTGTTTATTTCTTGTGAAAATGATATTTGGTGTTATCTCTTGGTTATTGGATGAGCTAAGGTGGTGCTCACCTCTTGGAGGCTTTCTTTCATGCTATTGGATGGTAATTTGCTTGGTGAACTAGGATTTGATCTCTCTCTATCTTGGAATTGGTAAGGAAAATTTTTCATTTGTTAGTTATTTCTTGTTCTTTCTTGGTTATTGTTGGTTGACACCCTAGGAGGAGTATGTTGGATACACCCTCCACTAATCTTCATCTAAATTGCTAAGTTTACAAGTCATTTTTCAAGGGTTGCTAGGAGGAATACGAGTGTGTATACCCTCCTAGATTTTACCCTCGTTTGATTAGCATACCCTAGGGAGTAAGAGGATTTACACCCCTAGGGATCTTGTTGATCCAAATTGTGGTTAAAGACTCCATTCACCCAAATATTAAAGGCACTAATCTGAATTTTTCATTGGCGATATAAAATACTTGCCTCTATAAACGTGAAAAGTCATCCTTTTGAGATTGTCTAATTTGGAATCAATTTTATGCTTTATATGTTTGGTTGAGCCACTAGGGTGTCTCAATTTAATAAGTATTTCTTGATGTTGTTATAAAATTTCATCTACAGCCATTAGGGCTACAGAAACCCCAATATATTTTCATTAATAGCTCACTACTCAATTGTTGAAAGTTGTTATAAGTTTGCCACATTAATCTACTAAGGCTAGCACACTTTTTGGGTGGATTGTTGGCAAGTTTTGATGGTTGATTTCTATGTTGTAATAACTTGTTTGTTACATCCATAAGGCCAATAATTATTTCTGTAGAACTTGTTTACAATAGCCTTACATTTTTGTTAAAGCTTTATGTTGTCTTCTTGAGCTAAACTAGTCAATTTGCTAGCTTCTCTCTTGTACCTTTCACTAAGCTTTGAGAAACTTTATTTTGCAGTTTTCATTATCATTTTGTTGCTGGTATACATCATTTTTTATTGCTGGAATTAGGGACAACAAGCTTAACTTTCTTGTCCACCTAACATTATACACATATACTTGGTTTGTTCTTGTGTCTCGAGCAGGTACATCACTCTTTACAAGTACTCTTACCTCTTGGAAACCTTTGGCTACCACCAAGACTCTTTCCCAAGCCTTTATGTGCTTAATATCTTGACCTATATGGGTTACACTTTTATCGTACCACTTTTCATCTCATTTTCCCCTAGATTCACTCGGGATTCCCCCCTTGAGGTGATTCTTCATCTCTAAAGTGACAGGAATACCTGCCTGAAGTGATAGTGGGTAGGTGTTCTCTATGTTGTCTCCATATTATGGTTTGGGTTGGGGTTTTCCCAACCTACAACTTGTGCGATAACATGATGCATAAGGCTAGAGATCTTGTATATTGGTTTTTTCTTATTATATGTAAAATCATTAGCACAATTTTTATAACCTAAAATTGTTGACTCTAAGTCTCTTATAGTTCCATTACAAATGTGATTTTCAATCCATTTTTTTATCAACATACTAATATTTTATTTTCATGTGGAAGAAGCCTTTCATGTTGTGTAGTAGGCTATATCGGCTACAATGCTCTGCTCTTCTACTCAATTAATGGTTTCCCTAGAAATGGAAGTATAACATGAGAGAATGGGAGAAACTAGGTCTTCCAAAGATGCTACTAAGTACACATTTCAATCAACTTCTTCTTTGAACACTATTAAAACCTCTCAAATCAAAGACATATACAAAGAGAAATAATGTGAATTACTTTCATCAATAAGAAATGAGATTCAAATAGAAAATGCAACATCATACGCTTGCCCTATCTCTTATATAATATGTAGTGAAGTTCAAGTAATGCCATATGTTTTAAACAACATTGTCAGGTAACCCATTAAACAATATACATGAGAATCAAAATATTGTAACCCATTAAATAATAGTAGTGTCAAGTACAACTACATAAATTGCAAGTCAAGTATAACTATCATTACAAAACTATAAGATCATCTTATTATTGCTCAAATTTTCTAAACAAACATATAAATACTCTGAAAAGTCAAGTACAATGAGTCTCCAACTCCACAATATAAACGCACTGCAAAAGTACTACTCGCCAACTAGACAACATGAAATAACTCAAATACAATGAGTCTCAATGAACTAAACAACGTAAAAAAATTATTAAGAACAACATCTTTTCCAAAATATTGAAGGCCAATGTGTGAAACATCCCAAGTTATATTTTAAACATTTACAACATCTAGCTTATCTTTGTACCAAAGGGGGGTGAAGTCTCAAACTATCTTGTAGCAAAGACAAACTTTAATATCTCTAATAAAGTGTCAAGAAGGTGGGTATCATACTTGTCCAACATTTTCTTGGATTGATATAATAAAACTTGTTGTTCAATGCAATCACATGAAATTGGGACTGGATCATTTGCCTCAAGAAAATCTCTTTTTCTTTTTTACAAAAACAGTTAGTTTGTATTAAAAAGGAGCCGCAGTTGAGTTGTTCAACAAATGTCTACAAAAAAGCTTCAGCAAGATCAAGACAGAGTTATTGATAAACCTATCTACCCTCCTTTTACAAAGAGGGGATTCATCCAAGAGGGCACAAAGTTTCCTGAAGTAATTACGTGTATACAACCTTACATAGAGCCCTTGTATTAATTATACTTTGAAAAACATTAGAAAACAGTAGTGATTACAACTTCAAATCTAAATTTACCAAAGTATGGGTGCTTTCCTTCTGATATTGGTTTAGTTGTGGTTGCATGACTGAAGCTTCTTCAACTATAACATTGGAGCCGAAATATTGTTTCCTTTGAATTGTTATGTGAGATGGAAGACCAACAATGCAATGCTTTAACATTTGATTTTCAACCTATTTGCAATCCAAATATGACTTGTGTGCTGGGAGGAAGGTGGAGCAAGATTTGATTTGACAAATGGCGTCAAGATTGCTTCATAAGTGTCAAGCATTGATGATTTTAGGGGCTAAATTTCGCTCATGGGCTAATTTTCCATGTTTTTTCCAAAAACGAGATTCGCTATTTTAAAAAAGATTCGCCCAAATTCTATAGGACAAAATTATTTTACCTTAAAAATTGCCAAAATTTTATAAAAACTATATAAAATCCTTAGAAATTTGAATATTTTTACAAAAATATCGCCAAACATTTATACTTGGCATATGAAGGCTTAGTAATATTCACCAAGGTTTCTACATTTTAAAATAAATTTCCATCCTTAAAATCATCCCTAGTGTCAAGAGGCATAATTAATTTGTTAAGAGGATATGGGCTTGATAAAAACCCATTTTTTTCTCGTGCAAAACGTTTGAATCATGGAGATAGGGGTTAGGGAAAATGGACCTCCTTTTCTCTAGAACTTGTGCCGAGAACTACTTGGTTCAAGTATGATGCCTCCTTAGAAAGATCATTAGCTCTACAATTATTCCCTCTGAGGATATGAAAGAAGGTTACCTCTTCAAATTTTACGATCTCTTGTTGGAGTCTTAAAATACCTTTGTCCATATCCATATGATATTTATTTTTGCAATCTTTTGTCTCCTTAATTATGATTTATGAATCCCCCGATATCACTATTTTTTGTATCCTCTTATCAATTGATAACCTTAACCCCATGATCAGGGCTAGATATTATGCTCAGTTGTTGGAAGCAATTCCTAGACCCCATGAAAAAGAAAATGTATATGTTCCATCGGGGTCTATCAAGACCCTTCCCTCTCCTATCGCCCCTTGATTTCCTCTTGATGCACCATTCAAGAATAACATATGACTCCCATGTCTTTGCTTCCATTGTGAAAATTATTCCTCACTGAGTCTTAATCTCAATTCAACCTTTGTTGTTGAAAAAAGGGGTTGATTTAGAGGGGGAACATGCCTGATTTGTAGTATATTTAAGACCCAACTTGACTCCTTTGTATTTAGATAAAACAAGGCCAATCCTTTGATCCCTGCTGCTTGATTCACTTCAACAACCAAACTGCATGCCAGATTTCCAACCTTAGAAGGAGAGATGTATTTCTATTGAAAAGTAGTTTTATTGCGAGCAAGCCATATTTCCCAACACATAAATTTTGGGATTGTTGTCCGCGGGTGTTGGAGAAACGACTTCTTGCATAGAGAACCAGCATACCTTTTTTTCCATTTCAGAAAAATATCATTCCAATAATTTGGGAGCGTGACA